>JAQPZY010001592.1:1712500-1735000 GCA_029931535.1 Margaritifera margaritifera
ATCCGTTCTCAATTTACTTTTTTTAACCTGTAATAATATAATTAAATCTGCCCCTGGGTGGGACCATGGGGTCAAGAATTATAATGAGAATACAGTTTTATTAAAGTCTTTGATTAGCGCTTTTTGACCATTTATATTTCCATAACTAATTCTCCCTTGTTTTTAACGACATATATATATATATATATATATATATATATATATATATATATATATATATATATATATATATATATATATATATATAAAAACATAATGACACAACACGGACCTTATGGAGTCTACTACTCCTAACCCAGAGTAAAATCGCTGGTTAGTTGTCATGGGGTCAATATTTAGCACACCTTGTGATTTAACGTTGCGATCCCATCTGTTATGTCTTAATGAACATTTTATCCAGTTCACTATATATTGGGTATATTTTATGATCCCAAACTTCCCTTTCTCCTTATACTGCTGCTGTCCTCTGGGTGACGATCCTGGATGTTGCCATGGTAACAAGAAGTATGACACTTTTAATTAAGTTGTATTATTATTATTAGTAGTAGTAGTATTATTATTAGTATTATTATTAGTATTATTTATAAATTCTTATCCAATTCAATGCATATTATAGATATAACATCACATTCCTCCTTTTCCCCTTCTACCACTCTTGCTCTTTGGTTATGTATTTGGATTATTGATTTATATACAAGTTTGTAATCATACGTAATTTGTGATAGTATTTAAGGGTGATGAAAATTTTTGACAAGACAATGATATTGTCTTCATCATTCATGCATTGCTTTCCCTGATTCAAGGCACTTGAGACGGGAGAAATAAAAGAGAGGAGAAGCTATTATTATTCTTTCATTTAAGAACTAGCTATACGACATCTCTAGCACTTGCTATACGACATTTCTAGCACTAGCTATACGACATCTCTAGCACTTGCTAGACGACATCTCTAGTACTTGCTATACGACATCTCTAGTACTAGCTATACGACATCTCTAGCACATGCTATACGACATCTCTAGCACTTGCTATACGACATCTCTAGTACTAGCTATACGACATCTCTAGCACTTGCTATACGACATCTCTAGTACTTGCTATACAACATCGCTAGCACTTGCTATACGACATCTCTAGTACTAGCTATACGACATCTCTAGCACTTGCTATACGACATCTCTAGCACTAGCTATACGACATCTCTAGCACTTGCTATACGACATCTCTAGCACTTGCTATACGACATCTCTAGTACTTGCTATACGACATCTCTAGCACTTGCTATACGACATCTCTAGCACTTGCTATACGACATCTCTAGCACTTGCTATACGACATCTCTAGCACTGCTATACAACATATCTAGCACTTGCTATACGACATCTCTAGCACTTGCTATACGACATTTCTAGCACTTGCTATACGACATCTCTAGCACTAGCTATACGACATCTCTAGCACTTGCTGTACGACATCTCTAGTACTAGCTATACGACATTTTAACCTTTTAAAAATTCACATAGTCAATTTAATTTCTCTAAATATTACAATATTAAATGGGATAAGATATTGCTGTAAGTATTAGAATATTAAATGGGATAAGATATTGGTGTAAGTAGTAGAACATTCAATAAGGGGGAAACATTGCTTTATATACCATGGAAAACTGGAATTCAATTTTATTATATGTCCTGAACACGACGCGAAATAATTTTGACGAATCTTTCCCTTGTTGAGTAAATTAAATTCAGATCAAAATCTAAAAACAACTCTCTTTTTGCTTCATATATAGCAATTTTTAAATTTCCACGTGTACCATACGCAAGACCAAGTAAAGAAACTTTTGGCAAGGTGTGATTTATGATCGTGACAAAAGGTTTGTCAGGACAATTCAAACTCTTTTGTAAAGAATATCAAATGAGAGACAATACGGATAAACTCGTCAGATCAAACAAATCTTTGACGGCGCATGTCTTTTATGGTCAAAGAATTAATATCTCTCTTCTAGAAGTCACGTTTTTTAATCCAAATGCTACCAACATGAATAGAAGTAAGCTGTTTCTAGAAGGCCATTTTCTTCCTCTTCAAAGTTACATGAGATAGAGGCTATGTAGAGCTTGCAGAATTTTATACAAATTGCGGAATTATAGTTACTTTTCGAATATGCAGTGAATGGTGCATTTTTGCGAATTTTTCAGAAAATATGCTCAAAATTACCTTTCTTCTGTCTTAAAAGAATCAACATTCTTTATTACGTTGAAATCAATGTTTTTCATGAATAAGTATTACCAAGCTATGTTTTTGTGTATCTGTTTTGTTTATTACAGGGTACGGTACATTTCCAAATCGGATAGGAGCCATGCGAGCTAACAGGCAAAGAACCTGGTGACACAGATTACCTTTAGCTGCCCAGGGAAGGCATTTAAATTTGAAACTATCAGCTTTTAACTTTCCTTTTCCCTTTCTATAAGTAATTAATAATCGCTTATATTTATGAAAATATTTTTACATTTATGTTTTGAAAACAAAAGTAAGAACAGTTATGATTGCATAAAATAAGCCAATGGGCAATCCAATTTTAACATACGATAGTACAGACCTTGGATTTTAGTAGCCCTCGGTTCTGTCTTTAAAATGTTTTTGACCCTGCTAGAATTCATGGTAACAGATAATTGGAAAGTCCATTTTGACAACAATTAATATAAATGATCTACAAACATTTCTCATTGCATTATTACCCAGTCACGTGGTCCTGATGTGCCATCGTATTTCATGTATACACTGGCATATTAGAGCGTCCTCAGTTCGCTCTATTTATGATTTCAATCCAACAGCTTAGACCCTGATCTGCCAGCACAACCAAGCAGATATCTCTCTTTATATTATTTCTTTTATTACATACCCATTTAATCTTACATGGTTAATCTGCAATTAGATTCAGATTTCCAATCCATAGTTCAATATCGTATATTATTGAGTTATTAAAGTTATACGTGTCTGTGACTTAGTGGCAGATGTTTGACTTTTAAGAACCAGAGGCTATGCTGTTTGCTCCTGTCTAAAACGCCATGAATTCTTTTTATTATTATTGGTAGTAGTAGTAGTGCATCAAAAGGCGGACGTTATACAGGTTTCGCTTTGTCAGCCCATCCTTACGAAACTGCTTGTGTCATTACTTCCATCATATCATCGTCAATAAGCTTTACTGCATATCTATATATTAGTTCATATCTCTGACCAAAAGAAACTTCACAGTTATGAAATTCGAGATGTAGATTATCTAAGCGATTAGTTTTCTTATTTCTATGAATTTACCTTCCCCACCACCACCACCACCCCGAATCTGGTTTCAAACGCGTGTGACCCTGTCAATGTCGACTTTGCCACCTTAGGTTGTACTGATATATACTGTACTCCAATGTTTTATAAAAGATGCAGATTTACAGATTACTTTCAATGAGGATAACATTGAAATAAGCAGCATCAGACCTACTAGAAAGATGATTAAAATAAGCAGCATCAGACCTACTAGAAAGATGATTAAAATAAGCAGCATCAGACCTACTAGAAAGATGATTAAAATAGTACAGTATAAACAATAAATAAACCACGTTTTTAATGTGGGTAAATGCACACATTGGTATCCGTCGAAATATAGAGCACAATTTTAAGATCTCGTAAATTTTAAGAGATCAGTTTACAACGATTCTACAAAATCAGACAGGGAATTCACGTAGAACAAAGTTCGATTAAAACAGCACGTGGTCACTCAATATATGAAGTTGCCGTTTTAGATTCAGCCGTGGGAATAGTAACATTTGGTAAAAATTTGAAATGATTCATACGTTTGAAAGAATTGAAGAAACTTCACATATTGGTGAAAATAAAAGTATCTGTTTTAGAAATCGTCCTGTTGGCTTATTGATAACACATAAGGAAAGTATTCGTAGGATATTTCTATACCGTTTTAAATGACCGTCAAAGAACTGTACTTAAGATATACTAGTATTTCGTACGGTCTTGAAAGTCCAGTTGCTTACACCAATATCAATCAGTTGTGGAAACAAATTAAATGGGAAAAAAATAAAATAAAATAAATTGAATTGAAAGAATGGCTAACTAAAAAGTTACATGCGCATTGCACAAGTAGGCGAGAAAATAAGTTCCATACAGAAGAGTTTATTTTAGTCATGTGAATTACCAGAGACAGGCATATATTGTAGACATGCAATCATATGAAAAATATAACACTTGACACAAATACAATTTGACAGACATATATATTTTTTTCTAAATACTCTTGGGGTGAAAAAGTGACAGAAAAAAGGAGAATGACATACACGATGCTTTAAACAACCAAAGCCTGAAAAAACAGTCTGATGAAGGAAACGAGTTTTACAACATGAAAGTTATGGATTTGTTGGGAAAAGACAATATTAAATACTTATTAACTTATTCAAACAAAAAGTATCTGTAGTGGAAAGGATTAAAAGAACTCTAACAACTAGAATGCGGAAGTCTTTGACCCGAAATGAAAATAGAAAATGGTTGACGTTTAACCAAAGCTGATTAAAGGATGCAATATCACTCATCACAAATTAGTAGACATGACTCCAGTCAAACTAATCAAGGAAGAAACCAATTTAAAGTATGGATCAATATCGGTTCCTTGACAACTGTCACATTTGGACCGAAACAAACTTTCCAAATATTAAAAGGGCTGGACTCTACCGTTCTAACATTACAGAGGAAATATTTAAAATCAGGCAAATAATGTTAGGTGATCCAGTAGTAGTTTACAAACTAGAAGACTTGAAGGGAGAGGATATATATATATATATATATATATATATATATATATATATATATATATATATATATATATATATGACATGTTGCAAATAAGAGTTAACCCTATACGTCAAAGATGATGACATATAAAAATGAAAAGACTTTAACAGTACAAGGTTTGGACTCGTGAAATGGAGAGATTGTGATGAACCATTTAACAAATGGGAATCAGCTGAAAATATTATTACATTAAAAAAAATTTACGAAGAACAATATGCATGATAAGTAGTAAGAAGCATAAAATATTTCATTTTTTTGTGACAAGTTTTTTAGAATTTGACAAATGAAACACGGATGGTTCATTATAACATAAAGGAGTTAAAACATACATGATATAAGACTGGTTTCCTAGTTTTTAGGGTAGTACACATTTTGGTACTTCTGGAATTTGAATTTTTCGATGTATTAATGTATTTATGTATTGCGCGAGGGCGACGCATGCGCTTTACTAATAGATATGTTCTGTCGTATTAAATTTTACTATTACTTCACACATCCCAAATGTATACTACTTATCAAGCTATCTAGTCACATTTGGAACATTCACTAACTTGGAACATTCATTCATTTGGAACATTTTATAGTTTTCTATATATACAGGACTTGTGATTATGACACTAATAATTGTTGGATTATTTGGATTTTAATACACGAAACTGTAAGTGTATTTTGATTTTCACATTAATTATTTAAAATAAATTGTTTGTTGATTTTTAAAAACATTGTTGGTTTCACTTTTATTTTTTTACGTTTGTTCTAGCCATAGGGTCGTAACAGCAGATTGAAATAATTTATTTTTAAAAAATCCAATAGTAAGTATCTTGTTTCTGAATATTAGAACTCCAATGAGGGAAAATGAAAATGAATTTGTCTCATATTATGTCAAATAAATTTCCAAACAGACAACAACAAAAAATGCAGACGAAAAGATCACAAAATTAAGTCATGACACAAGACGTAGGACAAATTAGAACGTAAAACAAACAAAAAAACCCAATAATAAATAATTCTCTTTCACACACACATATATACGCACTCATACAGACACACATATGTATACACGTACTCATTTACACAAGCATATAAATCTGTTAAAACAATAATAAATATTAAAATAACACATAAATGTTTAAGCGCAAGCAAAATATGTGAAGTATAAATGCTGATGTAGGCAAATGGACGTAGCGAATAAGCAAAGGGCAAAAATACAACTTTACAATCGAGTTTCAAACGAAATCTTTTATATTCCGTACATGAGGCAAGGAGTAGAATAAAAGTACAACAGTTTTTAATAATGTTATGATGCGTAAAACATCAGGGTGTGTCTAGTCTAATCATGTTTTCGTTGAGAAGTACCGTTATACTCCTGGCATATAATTACACAGAAGTACCGTTATACTCATGGCATATAATTACACTGAAGTACCGTTATACTCATGGCATATAATTACACAGAAGCACCGTTATACTCATGGCCTATAAATTACACTGAGTTCAACAACATATACAGTAGGTTCCGTGACCGTTACCTAGCACGTGCTATACTAGTGTGTGCAGTTCAATACTCAGACAAATGGAGGTGATGTTTGCATAATGGCTGAAAATATTTTCGGATAATTACGGACACTTGTTGTGCATACCAGATGTATATTTAAATAACAATATTTCAATGTACTAATGTTAAAATAAAATTACAGGTGTTACGATTAACAATAAATAAAGTACTGCAAACTTTTTACAATCATCCTGTCCGTATTTGTAAACAAAATATTTGAAACATATTTCAGAACTGGATAAATTGCTAACTATAATTCTAATCAAAATACAGTTTTTATAAATATAAAAAAACAAACATATGTAATGATGTTGTCGTCATAATCTCAATCTTTATGTAGTATTTCTTTCAATATTTAGTTGTAAATCGACTAGTAAATGAAGGTTGTTTGTTCTTATTTAGTTAATGTAATGCTTTCTTTGATTACCAGATTAAAAGAGAAATTTAGACATGGAATATTTATTTCTCTTGATATACATGACATTGTCGCCATATTGTATGCTGATGATGTTGCTAATTGTGCAACTACTTTGATAAATCTACAACTTCTAATTAAGGTTATGGAGGACATTTGCGATGAAAGAGGAATGAAGATGAATCTTGATAAAAACAAAATTTTGGGGTTTTACAAACGGAAATTTTATAAGAAACAATGAGCACAGGTACTATCGAGGTCAGAAAACTGAAACTGTATCAGTATACAACTATACGGGGCTTTTATTTACTCCCAAACTCATCTGGACTAAGGCAAAATAATATCTGGCATCAGAAACAAGAAAAGCATTAATTACGATTTATAATATTCAAAGTAAAATTAGATCTCCATCTATTTCTGAATCTTTAAAATTATGCGACATTATGGTCTTTTCCATTTTAGGCTATGGGGCAGATTTGTGGGGATATGAATATTGAAACCAGATTGAAAATGTTCATTTCAGATTGAGTACAAATTACTTAAAATTAAAACAGAATACTTATTTTGCATTTTCTAAAGGTGAAATTGGACAATATTTTCTCTGTGTTCAGTATTTTACAAAATGTATTAAGTACTGGAAAAAATTGACCAGATTGTACAATAATAGATATCCTGCAAAATGTTTCAAAATGTTAGTGAAACTTAATGAACTTAATCGAGTTAATTTGGTGTCAGAGGTCAAAGATTTATTTTACAGATATGGCTTTTATTACGGTTGGATCTCACAAAACGTAGGTGATGAAAACTTTCATTGTGTCATACAACCAATGTTTACAAGCAAATTGTTACAATAATGTTTTTAGACATATTGAATTGTAAGAAAGCTCATCGTTACAGACATTTTAAATTGCAGCCAAATGATGAATATTACCTTAACATTATACTTAGATGTCCTCCCCATAACTTAATGATTGAAAGGAGAAGACACATTACAATACCAGTCGATGAACGTATCTGCACATCATATAGTCATGGTCTGTCGATTTATTCGGATTTAAGATCAAAACTTATCCCATCATTCTGTCACACGCTGATGCTTATTGGGGCGCTCTTGTGTTATATAATTCATAACATTAATTGTATGTCAGCCGATGGCCATAAATACTCAATAAAAGGTGTCACTGTCACTGTAATACTTTATTTTCTTGTTCAGCGACGTGTTTTATACCTTAGAGGAAGCTGCCATATTTTGATAAAATGTCTCGTAGCATTTATAATTATTTATAATTTAACGCGGATTTGATCCTATTTGTGATGAGTAAGATTTTCTAGACTTAGATCCAAACGCAACTGTCTTGATTTAAGCTGTATTCATTTTAGGCATCCACGCATTACAATGGTCAAGGAAATTATCTACATATTATTCAAAACGAGCATGGAACCTCTGCTAAAATATTACTATCATCAGCAGGTAACAGAACAATGACTGTAAGAAAAATTAACAAATAATCTGTATTACAATAAAATGGTATTATTTTTGTCTCGTGAAAAAGCACCCCTTTAAGTAATTAAGAAATACATACAATAAAAGGGGAGAGAGATATTATCACCTTGACGGAACTCCGAGTTGCAACTAAAAAAGTCAGAAACTTAATTATTTAATGCAACACTATAATTTATGTTTAGCTACAAATTGTGAACTACTCTGAAAAATGTCTCATTTACATGTGCCTGAAGACGTTTACGCGATATACATGATCGCCATATCGAATCTAAAGCCTTGCGAAAGTCAATAAATTGCACAAATAGTTTTCCTCCCGAAATCTCAAATTTCAGTCCGAGAATAGAGTGAAAATACATGGTCTAGTCTAGAGTAATTTTTCCTAATCCATGCCTGTTGTTTAGATATAATGTCATACTCTTCCAGAAAGATTCTGTATGTCATTTAGCACTGCTGTCATTAGTTTATCTAGATAGATTAAAACAGTAATTGACCTATAATTTGCGGGGTATTTTCGATATTTGGGGTCTTTGAGGTTGCCTTTATATATATATATATATATATATATATATATATATATATATATATATATAATGTTTTGTTCTTTCCAAGGTGTAGGTATTATGCCCGTTTCCATAATGATATTAAACATAATAATTCAATTGGAAGCATCTGAGCTTTGGTGCTTTTAATATATTAGTTTAATATATTATCCGGGTGCCTTTGAATTTTGTTCAATTTTGAATATGTTTCAATCTCTAAGTCCATTATTGGGGAGTTTATGTCATTATTATCATCTTTAATGTCATATTGAATAAGACCTCCATAATCTTCGGTATTATAATCAGCGATGTTGAAATTTTTAAATATTCGTATAATTTTTTGTAAATGTGGCTGATCAAGTACATTTTTTTTATAGTTTGTGAACCTGTTCAAAAGTTTCCAATAATCCTTTGGCTTTGTTTTGTGCATTTTTCTTTGTATGTTTCGTTATCGACGTTATATTTATCGATGTATCTGTGCATGGTATGTTTATACTTTTTTCTTGCGTATTGTATATTCTTTTTATTTTCATCAGAAAGATAGTTTTTATACTTTTTCATAGCTTTATGATACATGTATCGCTCTCTTGTTTGCAATCCAAGTCAAAGTTTATTTGTTTGTACAGTCTTTAAAATCCTTTGTTGCTGAGATTTCCAAGCCTTTACTGTTGATCTGAATGCTGATATCTTGTTGATCGTTAGTTAATTTGTCACCGCTCTGTTATTGTGTTTGCTCCTGACATAAATACAATGGTGATCAGTGTAAAAATTGTTAGCACATTTGTTACTAATTCCGCTGTGCTTTTCTTGTTTATTAAAGAAATACTTTGTGGCTTCTGTAAAAACAAAAAATTTAATTGGAAGCTCTGCATAGACGATATTTGGCAGACGTCCTATTGTCACATAGATTTTTTCCATCATTGAATTGAAATAATGCCCCCCTATTAATTTTCTTCAACCGCATCATTTTAAAAAGAATCACATCCACCATCGAAGACCACACCCGCCAGGATCAAGCCGGATTCCAAAAAGGCAAGTCATGCATAAACTAGATCTTTGTACTGAGGCAGATTCTAGAACAATGCAGTGAATGGAACAACTCTCTGTACGTGGTGTTTGTCGACTTTGAGAAAGCTTTCGACAACTTACGCTGGACATCACTATGAAAGATTTTATAACATTATGGCATCCCACATAAAATGGTCAACATCAACAGGGAACTATACAGAGTTTTACACAACAGCCATCTAGCATAAGTTTCAAGGTGGAGACTGGAGTGAAACAAGGCTGCATTCTGTCGCCATTCCTCTTGGTACTTGTAATGGACTGGCTGATGAAACAAGTGACATGAAATGGAAGACGTGGCACACAGTGGATGATGACATCGATTCTAGAAGATCTGGATTATCCAAATGATATTAGTCTTCTTTCCAGCGGACACCAGGACATTCTGGCAGATAAAGCAACCAGCATCGGTCTCTACGTCAACATAGACGAGACAGATTTCATATAAGATCAACTCCAGGGTCAACCAGCCTGTTACAGTGAACAAGAAACCACTGCAGGAAGGTGTCAACAGATGGCGACTGTGGGAGGGAGGTGAACATGCGAATCAGCAAAGCAAACCAGGCTTTTGCCATGCTTCAAACTACCTAAGCATGGCGATCAAGTTAATAATGTTCAAAAGTAACGTCTTCAATGTGCTGGTATATGGTTCTGAGTGCGGGAGAGATATAAAAATACCAACTTCCATAGAAAGAGGCTGAAAACATTCAAAAATAAGTGCCTCCACAGAATCAAAACAATTTTCTGGTGCAACACCATCTCGAATGAAGACCTCCGAAGAACAGCTGGAGTGAAAACCATCGCATCGCAGATGAGATCAAGACGATGGAAATGGCTGTGGCACGTGTACAGAATGCTACCGACTGCACTACCCGTGGTATCTCTTCGATGCACAACGCAGGGCAAGAGAAAAGATGCAGGCCAAAGGAAACATAGCGATGGACAACAGAGAAAGATCTCAAAAGCATTGGCCTGACTTGGAAACAGCACCAAGGGCGACAGCTGACCAGCAGCAGTGACGCTCTCTCAACGTCGTCTCAAGCACCGCCCGGAGCAGAGAGGATTGGGTGAGTGATTATTTTCTCCACTTTTCTTACATAGTATCAAAACACCATTCAAGCTCAGTCTGGGAGGATCAAGCGTGGGATTTATAAAAGTTGTATTGATTGCTATGTCGATCATTCTTTAGTCATAACAGAAAGCAATTCCATTTCTGTGCTTGTTATTTAGCGATTGTGCAATCGATTTTGAAATAATCGTACCGTCCTGGAGAAAAATATTTCCCAGTTCGTAGTCTTGATTGTTTCCTTCTATCACTTGGGATGCTTTTGCAAGTGTCATGTTTAATCTTAAATCCTGCGGAGAGGCACATGATACATTGAAGAATGATCTGCAGTATCTGAAAGTCAAAAGGTATATTCTGAACTTTTGTTACTGAGCACAGGAAACTGTACAGCTTCAGTACCGGTAGTATGTGTATTCCCTGCCCCTGATCATAACTTTCTCAATTGATCATTCATAAAGCCTTGTTTGATCGTTTTTGTTCTAATAGTCATTTAACTTAGATCATCAGTTACATAGGATACGGTGATATATTCCACAAGCATTCGACCTAAATTGTTTACCACAACGTTATTAGCATCTCCCTTTATCTTCATATCGACGAAAACACTACCTTGCAAACCAAGATATCTGGACTCAGCTTTGGTGTACAAACGTTAAATTGTGCTCAGGTTTTATGTTGCTTGGAGTACATGTGATACAATTATGAGCTGGACTGAGGTATTTAGCTCTTATCTTCTAATCCTTGTGGGGAGTTGTGCATTTACCATATGTAGTCAGCTTTGCTATTTATTATGCTAAAAGAAGGGTCCGAGACTTTCGAAGAAATTTGTAAGCAATAAACACATCAACACCCATCTCAAGTGCGGTGAATATATGTTCATATTTCATCTGTTCATCATAAACCTGATAGAAGTAATTCAGTTTTAGTTGTCTTAGCTTCTCGAGTTTTACCTTACCATTAGGATCGTTTAAATTATGTCCACCCTCAGCACTATGAGTAGGTTCTTAAAGATCAAAAATCACCATACAGGTTGTTCATGTACTGAATCATTAACCTTGATCTCACCAATCTATTGTTTAAGTAATCAAATGTCCTAGCTCTGTTTTCATTGAACTCTGCAATTGTTCTCTTAAAATCATGCTTTTTATATTCCTTACTTTTTTGTTTAATTGCTCCATCTGGATCCCATAATTTGAACAGATAGTTGCCTCCTCCGAGTACTAAACCGTTAGCTATTGCTCCCACAATCATCACTCCTGCTGCCGCCATTTTATTATGTATGTAGCGACAAATTTTAATACTTCTATCAACTCTTATATTATATTCTGTCAGTATGTATCTTGTATCGACTTTCAATCCAAGTATTGAAACACAGTTTGTTTTTTCTATATAGTATTTATATGATTCTTTTAACAATAAAGAAAAGGTTCTTGCTCTGCACGTGTATTAAGATTCCTTTTTAAGGTATAATGTGCAACAACACGTTGGTTATATATCTCTAAAGCATTGCAAAAATCAGTGTAAGCACTAGATGATATTCTCGCCTCTTCAATATATGTTGACAAAAATTGGGTATAAACCTGTTTTTGTGATCTTAATACATTTTTATGTGAAGTATCTACTGTGTGTAACTTGTATTCAGCCAAATGTGACAAAGCACAAATTAAATCCATAAATCCTAACTGATGTCTGGGGCGTAGTTTCAGACTTAAAATTTCCGACTACCACTTCAATTTATGTGTTTCTAAGGCAGATCCTAATTCTGGTTTATTTTAATCTTTAACAATTTATTTCATCATTTTGTCCCACTCACAAAATACCATTCGGATACTCCTGACTGAGAACAATGCTAATATCATTAAGAAATATACGTCCAGGTAAAACTTTCTTTTTTTTCACATTAAACTCCTTTTTGTTCCTATCAATTTCCAGTTTTAATTCATCACACATTTGCAAGACTCTTTATACCCATTCCGTGTTTAACTTAGTTTTGAATGTCTCTATGTTTTCTTTTATTTCGGTTTTAAGTGTACTAATTCTTCCACTGTTATTTCTGTTACGTTTTTCTCAATAAAAAAATAAAAATAGAAATATAACTATTCCTTGGTCCAGAAATACTCATTTACCTAACAATTTTGTCAGGGGAAAACTATGTGCTATTAGGTAGTCAATTGTTCAATATCTATGTTGTGAACTTTTTCAAACAGCATCCTGCAGGCAACGGTAATAGCAGACTTTTATGTCGCATAATACATCTTTTTATATTTTTTTCCGGGGGGGGGGGGGGGGCGGGACAGCTGACCTTTGTGAGTTAAAGCTATGCTAGTTATTGTCTAAAATATTAAAGCATTTGGCAATGCAAGTTTTGTTTTATATTTGTGAGCATAGTGTAAACAATTTTTTTATGAAAAAGTCCGTGTGCTATCAGATAGTGAATTGTGCACCGTCTAAGTGAAAATATAACAATTAGTTGTGTAATGTCTTCAATATTGATTGTGGACATATTGACATCTTAAACAACGTCTTCAAAAGCATGGTGTAACAAAATGTAAAAGCAGATTGTTTGTTACGGTCGACATTTGTCTGAAGATAAAAGTTATGCTATGTATTACCTGCAAAAAAAGTTAAAGAATCTCTGAGATTGACTTGTACGATCCAGGCATGTTTTTATCTTATTGTTGTACTTTGGTTGTTTGTTCGTTGTTAACTACAACATCTGTTACAACTGGATGCTGAATCCTCTGTGAAGTAAAATTAATTTACATTTTTGACCAAATAAACAAGTTCCCCAGAACTCCTATATCACCACTTATCTAATACTATGTTTTATTTCAACTTCATAAATTTGTAATATTTCTTTCATCCTGTGATACTGTGTTTTGCGCCGTTTGCAACGTTTCAGGTTTTTACTGGTTCTTTCTTTAAACATTCATCTCCTAATCTTGTGAACGATTTTCAAGTTGTCTTTTATGAAATTACCTTTTCAGGTGAGTGGGCCTCTGGCACACATTGCCTTTTCATGATTCGTTTATTTTCTTTTCATTTTAATTTTGTCATGTTTACCCTCAATTATTTTAGAGGGAAATTTGGAAAGTTAACTCTTTATAAATCTAAATTGAAATAAAGGTCAATTGTAAGAAGACTTACAATGTTTAAATAGTACAAATAATTTGGAATCTAATTCCTTAAATAAAAGAGATTGATTTCAAGAGATGTTCAAAATGTAAAGAAGTGAAATTCATAACTGAGTTCAACAAAATCAAAGGGAATATAAATCTTGTCAAAAAGAATACATGCGAGAATGGATTGATGAAAATAAAGAACTCCGCAAAGAGTGCAAGAAAAACTGGAATGAGGAAAATAGAGAGTACATTAATGAACACAGTAGAGAAAAACACCACATTGGTGACAATTGCAAATTACTTAGCAAATTAATTGCAATTTAATTAGCAATACAAGGAGTATAATTTTACAGGCAATAAGACAAAACATTAAATTAGATTTAACGCTGAAAATATTAGGTGTTCTGTCTATTGATTTTTAATTTCTTTTTTTTTTTATAACAAACTTGAAAGTATCAGTGAAAAAGACCGTCATCTTGATAACTTTGTTCCATCTTCATCAATTGATTTGTCCGATCCTGAACAATAAAGACAATGTTTTTTACCGGTCAAAGACTAGACACATGATAACAAGTGACAACTTTTCCTAAACTCATCACAACTTATCAACAATAAAAAAAGGAGATAGAAACGCGCAAGCGAAATCTTGAATCATTGCTAACTTCATCACTAATGAAATCTTGAACAGTATTGTCTAGTCTGTTTTTCTTTATCAATTTTAATACATAATAGACGGCCACTCATAACATTATAGACGACACAACAAATGTAGGTAATGGCACAAATGAATCCCAAAAAAATCAACTAATACACTTCTGTTGATTATGCTTTTTTCAGTATTTTCTATTTTCTCAATATATTCTGTTTCCTTTTTGAAATTAATATGTCTGAAAGTTATGAAGCTTAGAGATTATATAAGCTTAGAGATACAGAACTACAAATGTTAAACATGACGTAAATATACATTTAAACCAACAATTGTACAAAGGCAACCAGTACAAGTACCCGAGGAAACAGAGATGCAATCAGTAGACAAAAACGAACCGTTTGATCAGCAGGTAAGAGAAGCTGAGATTATAATTGAGGAATACAACAGAAAAAATTCAAATTGGAGAACTTCCACTTGCAGTGACAAGATTATTCACTAAACCCGAGAAAAGAGAATTAAGGTACTTTGTAAATGCTATAAAAATTATCAATTCCAAAGCAATTAATGACATCTGATGTTTAAAGGAATAAAACACGGCAATTAATGACATCTGATGTTAAAAGGAATAAAACACAGCAGCAATTAATGATATCTGATGTTAGAATGAATAAAACACAGCAATTAATGATATCTGATGTTAAAATGAATAAAACACAACAATTAATGACATCTGATGTTACAATAAATAAAACACAGCAATTAATGACATTTCATGTTAAAATGAATAAAAGAGAGCAATTATTGTGTCATCTGATGTTAAAATTAATAAAACACAGCAATTAATGACATCTGATGTTAAAAGGAATACAAAAAAAAAAAAAACAGATTGAAGAGTTAAGAAAAGGCATCAGTAGAGACACTGTCCCAAACAGAAGAGCTGTATTGCTAGGAAAGTTGAAAAATGTTGAACGTAAAAGAGAGCAATTAGTCTGACATCTAACACAGCTGTAGAGATATTGTATAGAAACTAGTAGAAAATCAATCTCAATCAAAACTTTTTTTGAAAAATACCATTAGGTGTATATTGAAACAATTCTTTAGACTAAATATTGTAACAATTGATGCTATGTCCATTACAATAGATATCATGATATCACGAATTGTTCTGTCTCTTGCAAAACACTGTTAGAGAGTATCTAACTGGTGGTGGTCGAGATGCTGCATCAGGAGACAAGGATGATTCGTTTGTTGACAAAATTAAAAATGGAATAATAAATATTTGTAATTATTTGTTTGACTAAGCCTGAAGGGCAACATCAGCTTTATCTAGTGCTATTGGAAGTGTGGTAAGATAGCTTTTTAAAACGGCTGGACAGGCTATTTCTTTCCTAGATTAACATGCTATTTTACTTATTTTGGCATTAACAGATTTGTTATTTGCAATATTTTATCAAAGATGTAAATAAAGCATATTGCAGGGCACGCTCACGTGCATATTATGAGTGTACCTTTATGGTACATTTCCTTCCCATTATTAGAAATTCATAAACTATCCCAAAGAGTAAAATATAGCGGGCCCGTAACCATTAGTGTCAATATAAATCAATAATTATACGGTGATGATTTATTTATACTTTCTAAATTGTCATGTGCCATTGGAACACCCAAACAGCGACTGGCATTAGCAGATCTGACCGTTGGAATATCATAATTATTCTTTGCTACAACATATGTCTTCACTTTGTTTTCTTTTGTGTCCTGAACAATATTTTGTCATAATGTCGAAGATTGTTTATTAGCCTTTGCAATATCGCTCTTCACCTACATCGATATTGATAATATGGTTTCATAAATTGTTTATACGCGTTTTTGGATTTCCTTAAATTGTTGTTGTATCCAACAATGGCATTCGTTTCATAACCATTTCACTCAGTAATAGAAAGATACCGTCACCGCCAATAGCATAGTCCAATCTTTCTCTGGATGCTGATACATAGCCCGGACAGTTTACATCATGTTTTCAACTGAGTCGTTAACATGCTATCCTCAAATTATTTACTACGACGTCCTAATACCGCGTCATGCCTATTACCGCGGCATTTGAGCATTTCTGTGAACTGCTGGCGTTATGCAAACAAACTGATACAGAGGCTCTCTATACCAGCATTAAGAACACATTCAATTTCATGCAGTTGTTCCATTCTTCAAGTGAGATTTTGGATAATGTTGGTAGACTTCCTTTTATGTATGTTTTCTAAGTAGTAATGCGGTTATGGGACGTACCGGCCTATGTTCCATAAACTTTTAGTAGGGTCCTAAACATTTCTTCAAAAATAGTTATCACTGTCCAAATATATGTATATCTATTCTTGTCTTTTTCATATGCTTTTCATGTCAACAATGTCTGCCTACCACCGGTCATCCACATGGTTAATGCAGGCACTTCTATATGGAAATCGTTTTCTCGCTTGATTGTGTAATGTGTATGTAGAATATTCACTTAACCATTTATTCAATTATGTGTATTTTATTTTCCTTTTTTTTTTTTTTTCGTTGTTGTTGTTGTTGCTGCGTTTAATTTGTTGCCACAATTGGATGATATTTGTGTATGCAACTGGATTTTTAGGACCATAGTAAAGATGTTTTAAATAGTTCTCTTTGTCAGGCATTTAAAACAGTCTAAAACACCCAGAGATTACTTTATGCTTGATAAAGCTTATATTTACACGTTATCGACAAGCCAACATGATGACCGTCTAAAACAGGCACTTTTAATTTCAGCAATTCACAAGTTTTCTTCAATTCTTTCAAACGTGTAAGTGATTTCAGATTTATATAAAATTTTGCCATTCCTATCGTTGACTCTGCCACAACTACTTTATTTGTTATAGATCTGACTTTTTCCGCTACAACTTCTGTCTCTGTTTTCATAATACTGCAATACTTGCGATCTAGCTCAGGCACCATTTGCTCTAAACCTTTCTTCCAGAATTTCAAAATGTTACATATTTTGCTATTGCTTGGTTACTACAATGAATCTTTCACTGAAAATGAAAAATCGACGATTTCCTCGAACTTAACAATATCATCAACTCGTTTTTCAAGAACTAAAATAGTCTTAAATATAAAATGTTATATCTAAAGAGATTTGTTGAAATCTTTGCTATTATCTGTTATCTGACAAGAATCCCAAAGTTATCGGAAGTATCGTAAGTAAGGTAATGTAAACCTCTTAATTTGAGGTGAAATTTTCAGAATTTTATCAAACTGGGTCTGTAAAATATAATTCCGATCTCATTATCGTGAAAGCTATTTTTTAATTTATTTCATGATATACCATGAACATTACGAAAATTAATTTTACAACCCATTCCGATACAGAGTATATTACGTTGGGATCGACGTGTAAAAACAACTATATTTTTACATCATATATATGGAGCACTATCGTGATTTTCACGTGTTCCGCAAGTGAATCGAAGCACAAAAAACTTAGGTCAAGGTTTCATTTTATGATCGTGACAAAAGGTCTGCCAGTACAAATCGGAATCTCGTATGCTAGTATCAAGTAAAAATATGAATTGTTACCCGTCAAATCAAATAGATTCCATGTATGTTATAACAAAGAAATTAAAATATTAGCTCATGGAAGCCTTTCAGTTTCACAACTGTAAGGTTTTAGACTTCCCCTTTTTGACTGATATCAGTCATTAATAATATCGTTCTTCTTTAATATATTTTAGGAAAAAAACTAATACAGATCATGATAGTAGGTAGTGACCTATAAAATGGTAACGAGGTCAAATTCCATTGATGCTTTCTTCTTTCTAAATATATATTTTCTTTAATGAAAATGTCATTTAAGTTGAAAAATTTTGTAAAGTGCAATTATTAGCGAGATAAAGCGTGCCGTTTTATTCCCTGAAAATTATTATTCTTTGTCAGATACATAGAAAATGTGTCAACCTCCTGGTTCGCTGTCCAGGCAAATTGCCAGTGTCTAACCATAGCTAGAGTCTGTACCGTTGCTTGCAGCGCCATCTGACAAGATAATAATTAGTTCTTGGTCAAGATTTTGTATTTCTAGATTGTGAGGAGCAGCTCTACTACATAAATATTAAATGCCTGGTTTCGTATTTGACATGTGTAGCTCATTACTTTCAAAAACACACACACACACAATTCCAGTTGTGTGAGTTGAAGGATACAATTGGGTTTCAGAGATTATATGTTGGTATAGAATTCAGGTATCAACCAACTAAACACACAACCCAATCACAACCCCCAATAAATATAGAATTGTTTCCTAGAGCACAACTGTAAAATAAAATTGAAAACTCATATCTGAAAAAATATTAAATACTTTGTCAAAGTATGTATGTATGTATGTATGTATGTATGTATGTATGTATGTATGTATGTATGTATGTATGTATGTATGTAATTATGTATGTATAAACAGCACATCAGCACAATCATGGCTATATAGTGTTAAGTAAGCTTAGGCGTCCCCCCCAAAAGGGCATATAAAACAAAGATAAAGGCAAAAAGGGTAAAATCCTTAAAATTCAAAGTCAAATGTTTGATATAAGCCTAACTCTTTTACAAATTCCAAGACCACATCGGTGTGAGGATCATGACGGGATGCATCCCAGGTTTAGGACCACATTAGTGTGAGCATCATGACGGGACTCATCCCTGGTCTAAGACCACATCGGTGTGAGCATCATGACGGGACGCATCCCAGGTCAAATTCCAAGGCCACGTCGGTGTGAGCATCATGATGGGACGCATCCCAGGCCACATCGGTGTGAGCATCATGACGGGACGAATCCCAGGTCAAATTCCAAGACCACATCGGTGTGAGCTTCATGACGGGACGCATCCCAGGTCAAATTCCAAGACCACATCGGTGTAAGTATCATGATGGGACGCATCCCAGGTCAAATGTTTGATATAAACCTAACTCTTTTAAAAATTACAAGGCCACATCGGTGTGAGCATCATGACGGGACGCATCCCAGGTCAAATTCCAAGACCACATCGGTGTGAGCATCATGACGGGACGCATTCCAGGTCAAATTCCAGGACCACATCGGTGTGAGCATCATGACGGGACGCATTCCAGGTCAAATTCCAAGACCACATCGGTGTGAGCTTCATGACGGGACGCATCCCAGGTCAAATTTCAAGACCACATCGGTGTGAGCATCATGATAGGACGCATCCCAAGTCAAATTCCAAGACCACATCGTTGTGAGCATCATGACGGAACGCATCACAGGTCTAAGACCACATCGTTGTGAGCATCATGACGGGATGCATCCCAGGTCTAAGACCACATCGGTGTGAGCATCATGACGGGACGCATCCCAGGTCTAAGACCACATCGATGTGAGCATCATGACAGGACGCATCCCAGGTCTAAGACCATATCAGTGTGAGCATCATGACGGGACGCATCCCAGGTCTAAGACCACATCGGTGTGAGCATCATGACGGGACGCATCCCAGGTCTAAGACCACATAGGTGTGAGCATCATGACGGGACGCATCCCAGGTCTAAGACCACATCAGTGTGAGCATCATGACGGGACGCATCCCAGGTCTAAGACCACATCGGTGTGAGCATCATGACGGGATGCATCCCAGGTCTAAGACCACATCGGTGTGAGCATCATGACGGGACGCATCCCAGGTCTAAGACCACATCGTTGTGAGCATCATGACGTGACGCATCTTAGGTCTAAGACCACATCATTGTGAGCATCATGACGGGACGCATCCCAGGTCTAAGACCACATCGGTGTGAGCATCATGACGGGACGCATCCCAGGTCTAAGACCACATAGGATTGAGCATCACGACTGGACGCATCCCAGGTCTAAGACCACATCGGTGTGAGCATCATGACGGGACGCATCCCAGTTCTAAGACCACATCGGTGTGAGCATCATGACGGGACGCATTCCAGGTCTAAGACCACATCGGTGTGAGTATCATGACGGGACGCATCCCAGGTCTAAGACCACATCGGTGTGAGCCTCATGACGGGACGCATCCCAGGTCTAAGACCACATCGGTGTGAGCATCATGACGGGACGCATCCCAGGTCTAAGACCACATCGGTGTGAGCATCATGACGGGATGCATCCCAAGTCAAATAGGTTGTCTCCATTAGTCACCTCTTACGAATGCAGCAGTCCGCAAAGTAAGAAATAAAAAGGTTTTGAAGTAGACTTAAATATACAAATTTGTGTAAGTTACCGTCTTCTCTCCATTTCGTATCTGCATCAATTATTGTTGCCTTCACCCTCCTCAGTCATATTCGACACTTCAAGGTAATTTCCCAAACTTTTAATTATATCATTCTTTTCTTGCTCTGATACATTAGAAAATGTTGTTTATGTAAAAACAATTTGACTCTTCTTAAATCAAGAGTTGACCTTTGCACGTACGACTTTAGTATAAACCAAGAGTTTGACTCAAAATTTCTCCAGAGTCATAACCAGCACTTCGTCCACCTTTTGTCGATACGTATTCAAAATACTACACACACACACACACACAGACATATATATATATATATATATATATATATATATATATATATATATATATATATATATATATATATATATATATATATATATATATATATATATATATATATATAGTATCCACTCCGCAGCTGGAAGTACAAACCCTCATTTACTGTTTCTGTGTGAATAGATTGCCAAGAGAAGAAACTTGAACAACGAACTACAGTGAAATAAAAGGCGTCGGATCAATAAAGGTGAGTCAGAGAAAGCTTTCTGTTCATCGCATTTGTTTAAGCTGTCTTAATGTGAATTTAAAAGGTAGCTTTTTCTAAAGACAGAAGAAGATAATAGTTCTGTACGAGGTCTGAATCCGTCACTGATTCTTTGTAGATGAAAGCTTCTTTACCAAACGGAAAATATGAGCTATTGGTAGGCGGTGTAGTAGTAGTAGTAGTAGTAGTAGCAGTAGTAGAAGTAGTCGTAGTAGTAGTAGTAGTTACAGATGTAGTAGTAGTAGTAGTAGTAGTAATAGCAGTAGTAGTAGTAGTAGTAGCAGTAGTAGTAGTAGCAGTAGTAGTAGTAGTAGCAGTAGCAGTAGTAGAAGTAGTCGTAGTAGTAGCAGTAGTAGTAGTAGCAGTAGTAGTAGTGATAATAGCAGTAGTAGTAGTAGCAGTAGTAGTAGTAGTAGTAGCAGCAGTAGTAGTAGTAGTAGCAGTAGTAGTAGTGGTAATAGCAGTAGTAGTAGTAGCAGTAGCAGCAGTAGTAGTAGTAGCAGCAGTATCAGTAGTAGTAGTAGTAGTACCAGTTGTAGTAGTAGCAGCAGTATCAGTAGTAGTAGTAGTAGCAGTAGTAGTAGTAGCAGCAGTAGTAGTAGTAGCAGTAGTAGTAGTAGCAGCAGTAGTAGTAGTACCAGTAGTAGTAGTAGTACCAGTAGTAGTAGTAGCAGTAGTAGTAGTACCAGTAGTAGTAGTAGTACCAGTAGTAGTAGTAGTAGCAGCAGTAGTAGTAGTACCAGTAGTAGTAGTAGCAGCAGTATCAGTAGTAGTAGTAGTAGTAGCATCAGTAGTAGTAGTAGCAGCAGTAGTAGTAGTAGCAGCAGTATCAGTAGTAGTAGTAGTAGCAGCAGTAGTAGTAGTAGCAGTAGTAGTAGTAGTAGCAGTAGCAGTAGTAGTAGCATCAGTAGTAGTAGTAG
>JAQPZY010001592.1:1737500-1742500 GCA_029931535.1 Margaritifera margaritifera
AGCATCAGTATCAGTAGTAGTAGTAGTATCAGTAGTAGTAGCAGTAGCAGTAGCATCAGTATCAGTAGTAGTAGTAGTATCAGTAGTAGTAGCAGTAGTAGTAGTAGTAGTAGTATCAGTAGTAGTAGCAGTAGTAGTAGTAGTAGCAGTAGCATCAGTATCAGTAGTAGTAGTAGTATCAGTAGTAGTAGCAGTAGTAGTATCAGTAGTATCAGTAGTAGTAGTAGTAGTAGTATCAGTAGTAGTAGTAGTAGTATCAGTAGTAGTAGCAGTAGTAGTAGTAGTAGTATCAGTAGTAGTAGCAGTAGTAGTAGTAGTAGCAGTAGCATCAGTATCAGTAGTAGTAGTAGTATCAGTAGTAGTAGCAGTAGTAGTATCAGTAGTATCAGTAGTAGTAGCAGTAGTAGTAGTAGTAGTAGTATCAGTAGTAGTAGTAGTAGTATCAGTAGTAGTAGCAGTAGTAGTAGTAGTAGTAGTATCAGTAGTAGTAGCAGTAGTAGTAGTAGTAGCAGTAGCATCAGTATCAGTAGTAGTAGTAGTATCAGTAGTAGTAGCAGTAGTAGTATCAGTAGTAGTAGTAGTAGTATCAGTAGTAGTAGCAGTAGTAGTAGTAGTAGTATCAGTAGTAGCAGTAGTAGTAGTAGTAGTAGCAGTTGCATCAGTATCAGTAGTAGTAGTAGTATCAGTAATAGTAGCAGTAGTAGTAGTAGTAGTAGTATCAGTAGTAGTAGTAGTAGCAGTAGTAGTAGTAGTAGTAGTATCAGTAGTAGTAGCAGTATCAGTAGTAGTAGTAGCATCAGTAGTAGTAGCAGTATCAGTAGCAGTAGCAGCAGTAGTAGTAGTAGCAGTATCAGTAGTAGTAGTAGTAGTACCAGTTGTAGTAGTAGTAGCAGTATCAGTAGTAGTAGTAGTAGTAGCAGTAGCAGCAGTAGTAGTAGTAGTAGTAGCAGTAGTAGTAGTAGTAGCAGTAGTAGTAGTAGCAGCATCAGTAGTAGTAGCAGTAGTAGTAGTAGCAGCAGTAGTAGTAGTAGCAGCAGTATCAGTAGTAGTAGTAGTAGTCGTCGTCGTAGTAGTAGTAGCAGTAGTAGTAGTAGTAATGGCATTTTTAATTATAGTAGCAGAAGTTATTATAATAGTAACAGTAGTAGTAGTAGTTTCGTCTAAGCTGCCTCCCTTCCCACTGAAGATAATGTATTTGATGTGCTATATCCTGACTAGTGAATATGCAACAAAAACAAGTTGGTCACTATGAAAAAGAGAAAAAATTAAAAAGTAACAAGAACAAAACAAAACAAAACGAGGAAGTATTTATTTGTTTGTTGTTTTCTTTGGAGCTATTGGTGGTTGTATTAGCAACAACATTAGCAGTAGTAGAAGAAGGAGCAGCAACAAAGGTAGTAGTTGTAGTTGTTGTTGTTTTTGGTGGTGGTGACATTTTGGTAGTTGTTACATCCATTTACCACTCAAGATAATTGTATTTGGTGGACAGTGTCCCAAGCAGAGGAAATAAAGCAATCAAAACAATTTGGTAACTCTAGGGAAAAAAAGACAAGAAACAAAAATGTAAAAATAAAAGAACAAAAAAAGAAAGAAAAAAAAAGAGGATGTTGTTTTTATAGTAATACTAGTAATTTTCTAGTAATCATAGTAATTTTCTTCAAAGCTACATTCCTTATCCACCAAGATGATGTATTTGGTGTACAATACTCTATCCTGGAAATGCAATCAGAATAACTGTTGGTTAATAAGAGGAAGAAAACAAAAAATTAAAAGGTAAACAGATCAAGAAAAGAAATACAGTAATGTAACATAACAGATACTCTGACTGTAGATTGAACATCATAAATAACTGGCTGACACTTCCACTTTAAACAGCTTTCAATTATTTCTTTGCCCGCATAAACTATGTTTGCAATTGGGAACGCTGTAGACCCATATCTGCGTGTGCATTAATTGACGGCAGATCTAAAGTCTTCATAGTTTGCAAATGTTGGGCATAATGTACAGGTAAACACAGCACATTGCAGTAACAAGAAGTCACCAATTATTAAAATCAACGCCTTCTCTTGGGCAATAAAGATCGTTGACTATTTAGGTTCATGTACGGTTAAAATAGTTTTGAAAAATCGAAATATAAATAGAAGAAAAAAGAAAGAAAAAACGAGTAAATGTTGCCAGAAGTTTGACCTCGATTCTAGAGGCGAAGAGAAAGACATAGTGGATATATCGTCTGTGATTTGTTTCTTAAAGTCTTATTTTTTTTTTTTTTTCCTTATTTCTTTTTTTTGCGTTATTTTACATTTTCCCGGTCAAATTCTGCCTGGCCCGGCCACGTGAACGGTTTGGTACATCAAACTTAGTCCCTTTGATATTATGCATGAAAAAACAAACGTGGAATCAGTTAAAGTCTTTATCATTAAAACTAAGTCAAGTTCATGCTTCGATTGTCTTTGAATTAAAACCACGGGCTCTAAGTGTGTCCCTCCACACAAACGGAATTAATTTGCATAGATTTGTTTTATCTAACCATTTTTCAATTTTGAAGCCTAACTGCCTCTTGCCAGACCCAGGTAAATGCTCAACATGAAATTGTTCCTGTTGGCCTCTTTTAATCGCCAACAAAGCTCTTTTACTTGCCTTCCTTCAAAGATAGGAAACTAGATGATGAATGTGGCGATGAAGATCAAGACGATGAGATGATGATGATGATGGCAATGATGACGAAGACGATGTGGAGATAAAGACGACAACAACGACAAATATGAGAAGAATGGTGGTGGTGGTGACGACGACGACGACGATGATGATGATGTATCACAACAACTTCACAAATGTCCTAAAAGCTATGTCAATAGGGATGAAGACAATCACGACGACGATGATGACGAAGGGAGACGGAATAATAATATTAATAATAATAATAATAATAATATTAATAATATTAATAATAATGAAAATGATGGTTTTATAATTATACAATCTGTATTTAAGTACGAATTCTTACACGAAATGAAGGGATGTGGTTTAAATGGTTTATCTACCAACCTGCCAGTTTCGAACTCAAACTGCCTACCGACTATATGTCCAGGAGACATGATGCGTCCAGGTCAACATAATGATGATGATGGTGATGGTGGTGGTCGACGTCGTAATGGTGACCACCACCATGACGACGGTGAGGTGATGATCATGCTCATTATACTGACGACGACAACAACAACGACAACAACAACAAAAACAACAACAACAACAACAACAACAACAATAATAATAATAATAATAATAATAATAATAATAATAATAATACCGAAATACAGCAGAACTAAAAAGCCGACTGAGAACTGGAATCGGTGATAACATATCGATTCGATATACACTTTCATACATGGGATTAATCAATTTATCCATAACTTTAAGATACTGTTTCTAGTAAGTGAATACATAACATGGGGCCACTCGGACCTTATCAATATTCCTGTGTTAAATTTTCATGTTAGTAACTTCTGAATTATTTTAAATAAAGCTCAGACAAACGGGAAAATAAATAGCATAATGTCTTTCATGACACAAATTTCTCCAAAATCGAAATGCAACACTATTTCATGATTGTATTTAATGTTGAAGTTCAAGCAACTGTAGGAATAACTAGCGAGTAAATAACGTCTTCATATGAACTGATATCAACTTCTGATTGGTTAATAACAGAGATGACGTAGATTACAAAATTATGCATGGATTAGGTTCACAAATTAAATCGACAGCAATTTTTAATCTCTTTAAATGAAATTTTAATCTGAAACATTGTGCACATTTTAACTTTCACTGAGGAATGACAATGAAAAATAGGGAAACGTTAAGTTGGAGGATTTTTGCATAACATTTAAATTATTTATGACACGATGATGGTGGAGATGTTGGTTGTAACGGTTCTAATAATAATAATAAGAAGAAGAAGATGAAGAAAAAAAAAGATAGCACTGTCCTGATGTTGAAAGAAAGGAAAAATGCTTCAACGGTGAGCTGTTATATGTCAATGACCTGCTTGGCAATGTACTGAGGTAACTGGAATTATTTCTGATGTGGTATAAAAGGAAGTTAAAGGTTTACTTTCCGATCTTCCTAACAAAGCAGAGGGGCTGTATAATAAAGTCGTGAGGAGCAATGCACATGGTTCTCGTCAATAAGATGAAATTGCAGAAGGTTACAAAGTGAACTGGTTTGAAACCAGAAGGCCCATGTACTCCTCGTGGAGCCCGGCATTTCTGGAGTTGGTTAGCATCCCATCAAACATACAAAGAGACATCACACACAGCATGATGTACTGGAGTACGCTACTCGAATCGAATATTACATTATCCTCGTGTGCGGCACTACGGCCATGTACGAGTATAAGAACGCTACTCACAATTCAGGGCAAATATGTTGAGGAATATCAGGATCCAAAGGCTGTCTTCTAAGGAGACTCGCTGTCACCATTGTTGTTGGCGACTGCACTAACTCCACTAACACGAGTAATAGGACAGCAATCGGCGAGGTATCAGCTAAGAAAGAACTCAATCAACAACCAATCACCTGCTATTCATGGACGATCGTATACGGACGAAATTAGTCTGAAAAAGAATTCCCTATCCAGACATTAAACAATTTTGACCTCTGACTTCCGGACGGAATTGGAATTGACATGTGCGCAACTCAAAGCATCAGACGTGGCAAACTTGCAAAAACAGAGAGCAGCAAGTTCCCGAACAACCAGAAATTGAAACAATCAGATAAGGATGAAGGTTACAAGTACATAGGAGTTCTTGAGGCATGAAGTGTAAGAAAGTACCAGCACCTAAATTAAATGGAGGTAACACCGTCTCAGTCATCAATACATGCGAGGTCTCAATCATCCGTTGCACAACTGGCATCAGAGACTGGACCAAAAGAAGTTAGAAGACATGGATAAAATAGTCAAAAATAATATTCAGCTATGGTGCACTGCATCCAACAGATGATGT
>JAQPZY010001592.1:1745000-1765000 GCA_029931535.1 Margaritifera margaritifera
GTGTGTGTTATTACTGGTACATAAAGATCTTACGCAGATGCCTCTGGCGGAATCGGGCAATGGATCAGAATCTGTTTGGGCCAAAATCGTAGTGAATGGATCATCCTACTACATAGGTAGTTGGCACAGAGGACCTAGCAGTCACTGTGTCGATATTCTTTAGAACAGCTTGAGAAGATAAAATCTGTTAAGTACGTATATAAAGCCCATATACATGTTATAGAGGATTTTAATTATAATAACATTTATTGGACAAATAGAACATGCAAACTAGGGAATACGCTTAGTAACTCAGAGGGCCAGCTACTTGTTGATATTATGAATGACCATGACTTAGAACAAATAGTCGACTTTCCAACTCGTGATAGAAATATATTGGACCTCATCCTGACCTCATTACCAATCAAATTCTCATACATTTATTCAATGACTGGTTTAGTGACCAAGATGTTATAACTTGTACCCTATCTATACAAGTACATGTATTACCCAAAAAACAAAACATTAAAAATTTGTATTTGTTTATCAGAGGAAAGTTTGATGCAGTGAGATCTAAAGCTTTTGCAAAATTCCAGTATTGAAACGGTCTTGAAAAAGAGAAGCAAACTGGAAAATTATAAAATCTTTTCTAACTACTACAGATAAAAAAAATATTCCTTCAAAATTGAGTAGATTAGTTGTATCGATGCCCTGGATTACAAACAAAATTTGAAAGCTAGTTTGTAGAAGAAACAAAACTTACGCTAAAGCGAAACATACCGGCAGTGACAAATTAAGAACAAAACGGAAGCAGTTAAGAGCTGAAATTATTAAAGAAAATGTTAACATTCAAATAACAATTACGTCAAAAACATCATTGGAAGCCTAACCTCAGATTCGAAACCATTCTTGTACTTCATCAACAGCCAGAAAAAGGTTCCCAGAGCATTCCTTCACTCAAGACAGGTACCAAATTAGTAGAAACAGATGCAGAGAAAGTTGAAACACCGAACATCCAATTCTGCAATGTTTTTACCCACTTTAGTGACATCACTTCACGATGTATATTTCCGAAAGTACCAAACATGAATAATATAGTTGTAACGTGTTTAGGAGTTGAAAAGTTGCTGCTTGGTTTAAACCCATCAAAAGCTTGTGGTCCTGATGATATATATCCAAAAATTCTTTAGAAACTGTCATCAAAGTTGGCACCAGTGCTTACACGCCTCTTTCAACAATCTTTGGGCATTTGCAATATCCCAAAGGATTGGTCTCGAGCAAATATATACTCACTGTTCAAAAAAGGTGATCGCGTAATGGTCTGTAATTAACGTCCAGTCTCACCCACCAGTGTTCTTGTAAAGTGCTTGAGCATGTTGTATGTTCAAACATCATGATGCTCTTGGATAACTTTTCTATCATATCTGATAAACAACATGCCTTCTGGAAATTACACAGCTGCGAAACACATGTGTTGTGTTATTGATGATTGGGCTAAACATTTCGATAAAGGTGACTCAAGAATTGTTAAAGAGTAAATTATTTCATTATGGAATTGAGGGCAAAACCCCACACTGGATAGACTTTTTTTTTTTTTTTTTTTGTCTTTTCTAGAAAAATGTGTGGTGGTAAATGGTTCCAAATCTGATTGGTCAAACATAGCTTCTGAAGTACCTCAGGGCACAGTACTTGGACCAGTGCTTTTCTCCTTGCACATCAAAGACATCATGGTTGAAACTGAGTCAGAAAATCCCGTCTTTGCGGATAACTGTATGCTACAGATCAATCAAAACCCAGTAGGATATCAAGATACTACAAAATGGCATTAATAAACTAGGACAGTGGGCGCTAAAATGGGCCATGTGATTCTAACCTAAGAAATGCAACGTAATGCAAATAGCAATGAAGAAATGCCATAAACCAGTCATATTCATTGGAAGGTACTTATTTAGAAAACCTCAATTAAATAAAATATTTAGGGGTCACAATTACTAGTGACCTGAAACGGAACCTTCAAATTCAAGAATTATGCACCAAAGCAAATAGTACTTTAGGCCTACCAAGACGTCGCTTATCATCTTGCCCCATAAAATGCGAAAGAATTAGCGTTAAAGGGTTTAGTTACACCTTTTTTTAGAATATGCTTGAACAATTTGGGACCCCATTCCCAGGTTTTACAGGATGACATTGAAAAAATCCAGAAGCGAGCAGCCAGGTTTGAAACATCCAATTACGACTATACCCTCTGAAGTATGACCTCAATATTGAATAAATTGTTTTGGAAACCATTAAACAAGAGTATACTGGAAAATAGATTAAAATGTTCTACAAAGGTTAAAAAAACAATGCAAAAGTAGCTTGCTACAATGTGATCAAACCAAATAGAACCAGTAGAAATCAACACCAATATACTTGTCTCATATCATGCACACAAACTGATAGTTACAAATATAGCATTTTCCCCAAAACAATCAAAGATTGGAATTCGTTACCACAAATATTAATAACAGCTGCTGAATCTTCAGAAAATCAAATTTATACTTTTTCAAAATAAGTACGGACACATTTTCTTCTTAAAACAGGTTGGGTTTTTTTAAAGGTTGACGCTGCGCGGTGCAACAATGTCATTATGAAGTAGCACCTAACTAATCAAGATCATGATACAATATCTCTCAATTTTGCCCCCGTTTACACCGTCTATCCAATGCCGCTACCAAATGGTTTCGGCGATCTCCACGTTTCTTACTCCCCACATAAATGCTCAAATACAGGGCCAGATTAAGACCTTTAGAGGCCCTAAGCACTGACAAGATTACGGTGCCTCCCACCTATGTCATTAAAACAAACCCTGTAATGTCTTTTTTTTTTTGTGCCCTTGCTTTGCTGGTGCCCTAAGCACGTGCTTAGTCTGCCTATTGGGTAATCCAGCATTGCTCAAATATCTCAAACGAGGGAGAAAAGTAAGAGGAAAATTGGACTATCGTTTAGTACGGTCATCAGCGAATCTCTTTCCACCCCACACACACAAAAATAAACAAAAAAAAAAAAAAACAATTAAGGGGGCTGTGGTGGGTGGGGTAAAGACAGAACGACGGTTTATCTCGAGTATTTATCCCAACAACGAATTTCTAAGCAATATTGTGGCTTTTGTTTTTTGGGGTGGGGGAATCTTAAAATAATGGAGCAATTGGCCAGTTTAAAGTTACACTGACGGATTGACTTGAGTAAGGTGACTATAAGCAAGATAAAGCATGTTTACATATCAATTCACATGGCATGTCCTAAACAATGCCTTTCTTGGGAAAACAAACGCTTTATTTGCACGGTATATACATGTACTGGGTTTAAAAACAAACGCTTTATTTGCACGCTATATAAATGTACTGGGTTTAAAAACCAGAGGATTTTGTTTTTCATTATTTTTCGTTGGTATTCGAATTGAAGAAGCAAAATTTTACAGTTGCTTTTTTAACAAAGATCATTTGGTTTTAAGGTTTACCACTTTAACTAGTCTTTTTCTAACTCAGAAAGATATGGATAAAACTAGGTTATAAATGAAGATGTCAAGATATGCTTTCTCATTGCTTGCTTTCTTCGTGCCGTTTTCTATTCTCGTAAAGTCATTTTCCGTACCACAACAGGGTACAAAAAGTAACTAAAGATGACAGGATCGCTTTATCTGCTTGTAAATGACAATTGCCTCTTTGTTTGCGTGTGTGCTTGTGTGCGTGCAGAAAATATAGTCTATAGCTGAAATTCGCCTATGCCCGGCTTAAAATCATGATCATGAAGTTCTGTGCAGTGGAACAATAACAAAAATATTTCATCGCATATAATTGTCAGCCTTGTTTTCGCGCTTTTTGAAGAAAGGGCGTGGGTAATATCATACTGCCCATCAGTGCACGCATGCATGCTTCCTTGCAGCGTTCACAAAAAGAGACTTGCAACGTCTGGATATGATTGTGAAGTGGTGTATAGCTGTGCACAGTTTTACGTGTGCATCCAGAGGAGGGGGAGGGGTGAGAACAGTTGGGGGGGTGATTACACTTTTGCAGGGGATGGAGCTCAAAATAGCAGAGGAAAACGAGGGGAATTCTCGTTAATTTCCCGATTTTATATCCTAACTACATGTCGTGAAAATATCACAATCAAATCACTTAAATTTAAACAAGAACTACCAAATAAACCTCCATATTCAATGAGCGTGTATATGATTAGGCGAATAAGAAACTGAATTGATTTCATGCTTGCCTCATGAGAGAGAGAGAGAGAGAGAGAGAGAGAGAGAGAGAGAGAGAGAGAGAGAGAGAGAGAGAGAGAGAGAGAGAGAGTATATATACAATCAAAAGACAAATGGACAGAGACAAGGAGTAATTGATAGACTGATAGATTCAGATGGCTATTTGAAAGACTGGCATGAAGATTGATTGAAATGTGTAGAATTGAAATGCGTATAGGAAGACGTTTCAGTATAGAAAACAAACAATCAGATAAATGAAACATTTGATTTATAAACAAAAATCTCCAATTGTGATTCAAATAATGAAATTTATAATTACAATGAATATATGAAAATGTACAATGTTAATTGGGTATAGCTACCAACTCGAAACTACTTAAATCACAAAAATACAAAATTTGCATATTTTAGCACATCAACGAGTTAAGACTACGCCTTATATTCTTAGACTTTGGGTAATGAATATTATATAAGGGAGATAGGGATAGAGAGACGGATGGATAGATAGATATACGAGAGGGAGAGAGAGAGAAGAAAATAAAAGGTGTTAATTCCATGGACATGCAAATAAGTGTTTTATCCATGAACAACTGCAAGAAGTTGAAATATGTGTAAAAAAATGTTTGTACTAGAACCACCTTATATTAAGGAATTAGTCATAGGAAGGATTATCCTAGCTTCTGTATATGCTGAGATTTTATAATTTCTCCTCATTTATGTGCTAAAACTGCAACTATTGTTAGTCCCAACTGTCACTATATACATATACATACAGTGGTTTCAATGTCCCTGAGGCAATTTTCGAATGTGTCCTTTTCTGCATAAACCAGTGGAAAACAAAGGGCAGGATGAAAATGGTCAACGAAAGGTATTGCAATAAATCTCAATTGCTAGTTGTTTTTTTTTTAGACTCAAACATCTGAAGCTATACCTGCAGTACTAGTCCTAAGCATACAGGTTATCTGGTAAAAGGTACAGGTAGAATTTGTTATCTTTACCTGTGAATGTAGGTGTGAACCGTCTTTTATCAGCATGACTTGCAAAATATTTCAAACTAAAAGCTTTTAAAAAGAGTACTTGTCAAGTCATACTTGTAGGGTAAACTGATTTATAAATAGGACGTTATGCATTTATATCTCATTTCAAATACACCATTGTCAACCTTGCAAAGAAAAGAGACAATTCAAAACTGCTGAATAATTTGATCTTAAAAGCTTTTAAGTTATACAAATAATTTATCTATACCAGACATTTCATAAGAAAGAAATGACTAGATTATGAAAGAATAAAGTACTATGAACATCTTGTATGACTCGTTGTCTGCCATGAAACCGTCTATACTCGTATATAATGTCATAACAACTTCAAACTGCACAGACCCAGATCTGCCGTCGCATAATGCGCCGGCAGATCTGACTCTATGCAATTTGTAAGGAGTAATCAGCAGAACAAACAACATAGACCCTGATCTGCCGGCGCATTATGCGACGGCAGATCAGGGTCTATGTTGTTTGCATTTGGATCCAAGTTATACGCGAGTACATACGGTATTTAAAACAAAATAAATAGTTCATGTTTTATTTGAGGAATAGAATGATTTATAGCAGCTAGATAAGTTGGGGGGTTTTTTTTGAAGAAAAAAAATTATTCCCTATAAGTATTTGTCTGTAAAACATCGTTATTTATAATGCATTTGGGGGTTTTTTGGACAAAGTTAACGTTTCATGTTAAATTTCGTATTTATAAAATACATAGTAAATCTATATCAAATTGAAACGGGAATATAAAATTATTGAATCTAGGACAAATAAATCCTCAAAAGGTTAAAAATTAACAGATTCATAATGGAAAATAAAGTTCAGACCATTTTTCCCCCGAGTTATTGGCCAAAACTAAAACAGGGAGATAACAGAAAGTGCATACATAAATTTCGTTACAAATGAATTAGTACAACTTTTTTTGCACAAGTAAAACGTGTGCATTTAGTGTTAAAGCAAAACCAATGCTGACCAAGTTATGCAATCTTGAAGTCATTCTATTCTTACAAAACAATACACGGTATATGACTAACATACAAAATTCAATGTAACATTATACACGCATACAATTCACACCCAACTGCAAACAGCATAGACACAGACCTACTGACGCATCATGCGCTAGAAGATCAGTGAATTTCAGGTCTATGCACTTTACAATGACTTATCAATAGAACAAACACAGACCCTGAAAAGACGGAACAGGACGAGACGTATAACAGAGTATACAGTATATAGTAACGTATTTCCTTTTGTAACCCAATTGCTAACACCGTAGATCTGTCGTAATATCTGGGTGCACACTGTTTACGGTTGGATATCTTTATACATAAGAAAATACGGCATGACATAACTACTTTGTATCCACTTTGACCATGAACAAGTATCAAGGTAATGTACTTTGTTTAAAAATGATTGGCATACCATTGGCCCCCCAACAACAAAAAAAAGTGTGGAAAAAAATGTAATAATCTTCATAACGAGAGTCTCATAGATCTCATGATATTTGCCTCCTGATGTGTGTGGTAAAATACCATATTATCAATGATTTCATTTGAAAAAAAGGACACTATTGCTGATTTACTCGGATTATCAACATTTACATTTATTTTTATTTTGTTTATACGTGGGAGTAAATAAATATATAACTTCCTCATAAAGATATTCCTGTACATGGTACTTTTACCAACATCATTAAAGCAACATTTTGATCGGTCACACGGAAGAAAATATTTTAAATGATCTGCCCCTGATGAGGAAATAATAGTTTAGAACAAGGAACATACAAATATTTGTCCATTTTCTGTTTAGCTTTCATGACCATTAAAATAAAAATCGTTTTAACTTCATTATTGGGAGAAAAAAATCAAAGACGGAGTTAATTATTTTAATCAGTTTTTACATTTCTACGCTTTGCTGATTAGTGTGATAATATCTGATTAGTGTGATAATATCTGATTAGTGTGATAATATCTGCTTTAAGCATGATTAGCTCACATCTACGCACGAAGAGTCGAGTTGTGGGACACCTCGCCAGTGGCGGCGCGAGAGTTCGAGGCGCCCAGGGGCAATGTTCTTTAGTGGCGCCCCTACCGAGGCGCCCGGTGGCAATGTTGTTTAGTGGCATCCCTACTTTGCCACAGAGAACAGTGTTTATGTCAGTTTCCAGCCTCCAACCTACCCCCCACCCCCATATAAGCCCGTTACAGCTACAAAAAAATCTCCCGACGGCGCTCCGCTTCGCCTATCACTCGGGAGCTATTGTCACCCCCACCCCCGCCGCGTGTATCTGGAGAGTTTAACTTGATATGTAATTAGTATTCCTATTTTGAGGGGATAGAGAGGGGAGAGAAAGAATAAAAGGAAGGGGATAAGAGGGGCACAAGGAGAGGTGGGGCGGACTAAAAGGATCAGTGCTTTGATATTTATACAAAATAATACTTGTCAATAGTTTGTGAATAAAGGCTAATATACTGGGGGGGGGGGGCTAACAGGGGCACAAGGGGAGGTGCGGGACTAAAAGGATCATTGTTTATATATTGATACTACATAATACTTGTCAATAGTTCTATGCTTGGAATACTGTAAAAGTGGGTGGGAAATATGCAATTAAATCTCATGCTAATTTTACAACAACAACAAAAATTCGTGAAGACTATGTACATCAATAACACTCTTTTTATATTAACAATCTTTGTTTTAACAGAGATTTCACAAGATTTAAGTAAATAATCATTAAAAACTATTACATACAGGAGCCTTTTTATACAGTATCCCGAGAACATTTTACCAGTGGTAATTAATTGTACCAGTGGTAATTAATTGTACCAGTGGTAATTAATTGTACCAGTGGTCATTAATTTTACCAGTGGTAATTAATTTTGAGTAACGAGGACAAACTTCTTATTGGGAAAGTGAATGAAGGTTTCTGCCTGTACAATTATGAAGAACTTTCCTCAATTAAAATCACAGTGTAAATCCTATAAAGCCTCCCCCCATATATATATATATATATATATATATATATATATATATATATATATATATATATATATATATATATATATATATATATATATATATATATATATATCACTGCTTGCCAGCCCATCTGGATACTCATAGTCAAAGTGGACACGCATCATTGCACTATTAGTCTTTTGATCATGTTTGTTCAAACTACACTTTCACAAAAACATAGCTGAAACTAAGTTATTGCACATCTTGATTGTCTCTGGAAAGGCACAACAGACTAGTGTTTTGGCACAGGCGAGAAAACGTCTTCTTTCAACGCACAGATAGTAGCACCACGAGTAAGTTAGACGTTTTCATTGATCTCTTTTTCGTTCAAGTCCTTAAGTCGATGACACAAGTGGTGTTCTTGGTGACGCCGGAAGTGGCGGAGATGCGAAAGAAAAATCAAAGGAATTGCTGGAAAGACTGACTGAACTGGACATGTAATTGAAATCAAATTCCATCGAGGAACCTGATGACGGGTAGTCCTCGTTTGGCGAACAGTACATACGGGAAGACATAGATAAAGATTCTTTCTCAAAGTCTTGAAGCTGTCGCATGAAGTTGAGATTCGGTGAAATCACGCTCCGACGAGATTTTACGTGATCATAGGCCTGTTCCAAAGTGAGGTTGTTCTTACACATGAGGTAGGCGATACAGATCGTTGCTGAACGACTAATCCCTGCATGGCAATGAACGAGAACCTTGCCTCCATTGTTTCTTACAGAATCTGAAATGTGACAAAATTAAAGAAAAGTTATTAATAATTGTTATTTTCAAAGATGCAGAAACCAAATAACGACAAAATTAAATTATATTTTGAAAGTTTTTTTAAATCGATGCAAAACAAAGAAAACTCAAAAGGTCATCTGAAATTATAATCTCCATATGAAAGTAAAAACTAAGGAATAAATTTAAAACTGCAGTAAAGTAAAAATAATAGAGGTCCTCTTTCTGAAAATCCTTTATTGTCCATGAGAAAGGTCGACAAAGGTCTCGCCAGTGTGTTTAGTGTATGCATATACGTGTTTTATTAACAAGACAACCAGTTCCTTTTTGTTCAATTCGAAATTAGCATTTTTTTAATGTAAGAACCGTGTCGTGTAGTTTTCTTCTAACGTTCATATTTAGCAATATCGAACGTAATCAAGGCCGTAAACCGAAAGACAAATGGTTGTACCCCTATCCCGTTAATCATGACACAACAAAAGCTTACCTATAAAATTAATGGCTTTATTGAACCAGCTTGTGAGGTCGGCTGTCTCAGTGTCGTTGACTGGAATGGTCATATATTCGAAATCCGACTCGAAAAGGTTTTTGCATGTAGTGGAGACGTTCAGAAGGGCCGTGATTCCGACCTCTCTCAACGTTTCAAGGTGAGATGAGGATTGGGAATCTCCCAAGTACAACCCGTCTATAATCTCAACTGGACCATTCTGTAAGAAAGGAGACGTAAATGATAAGAATTAATTATAAAAGTCTTCAAAATGAATGTTTCTCCTTCTCATAGTGGAGCCGCTGTAATTCAGTGGTTATAACATTGTACACTGAACGAGAAGGGTGCTGGTTCGATGCCCACCATCAGCCAGAAAGGTTACGGTCGTGTTTCCTTGGGAAATGTACTTTATTCTACTTGCCTCCTCAGGATTTTACCTTCAATGTTTTGATGTGCTGTGAAACACCAAACCAAACATTCTCATATATGTTTTTAAAAAAATTCAAGGGCTTCACCAATTCATAATTTATCCCCAAGTCTCCCAAATTGCTACTTGTTGCCAAGTTCAAATTAGAAACAGTCTCCCTTGTTTATCAAATTAACAGTTTTACCTATAGTTTTCCTCGACTCTGCAAAATTTCTTTCCTGATTATATTATGAGAAATTCCCTGAAGGTATTTTTTCGCTGAACCATTAACAAGGCTTGATACATTTTAATCTAATTATTTGCAATTTTGCACAATTTACCTCATTGTCTCATGAAAACTTCAAGAGTTTCGGGACTTCTCTTTCAAAAGGATGTTTAAAAAATCCATTAGCATACGATATGATTGTTTTAAACGTACAAGAGTGTAACAAGTGGGGGAATCTACGTGTATTTTACTGCGGTAAAAGGTGAGAAGATAACAGTTTAACACAGCAAATTGCCTACGGAAACGTCAATCAAATAAGCCCGCCTGTTCCTTAAGTACAAGTCAACGACCGAAGGCCCAAACCCAAGCATTATTAATCCTACAGAACGACGCAAACATTTCTCTAGCACTAGCTTGCACAGCCAAATCCAGTCTAACCCTTTCGCCTGTTCGACTTTCACCGCCAACGCACGAAAAAATTAAGTGGCAAGTACAGAGCTGTTCTTGATTCGGTGAACCATTTATATTGATTTTGTTTGCTTTCCTTTTTGTGTCATGTTACTGTGGTACGAATTTCTTTGCTACTACTGTAGCGCCGACCCAGTTTTATAAACCAAGAAATTCTAGACCTTGCTATCTGCAATTATTTATTTATTTATTTATTTACTTTGTTGTATTTGACTGATTTTACAATTGACACTGTACGAACGTAAATGCATTACTTATTTGACATTTAAGTTAAACATTAAACATGTTTAAACAAAGAGAACATCTTAACATTAAGAACATTGAAAGTTTCGTTAAAAACCATAAGAGAATTTTCGAGATATTTATGCCTAAACATTTTAAAGGGAGGTAAAATTTCCCAAACTCGTTGATGATGTCATAAAATATATTATATATTTTTAAAAAGATTTATATCTTAAATAACCCCATTTAAAGTAAGCCGTATGCAAAATTTCAAGTACAAATATATGTAAAATGATAACAAAGATTCACATGATTATTTGAATAGTTATAACAACAAACATAATTAAACTTGTAATGATCCATATAAAATTTAGCATTCTTTATATGTTTAATTTTAAATAAGATATTGTTTTCATATGTCACTGGACATTTTTTAAGTATTCAACATTAACTCAATTTACTTTGTGCATGAAATTTACAACAAATTTGCTTTCAAAGGAAATTCGAAAACAAAATTTAAACTTTCAATTCTCAATTAAACTGAATCTCTTTTGTCATTTAAATGTCAATAAATATTAAGATGCGAATACACAGAGTATTTGCATCAAAACTTATAGCAACTGACAATATTTTACTTACTTTTACAATAATTTTCAAATTATTTCAAATTCGTTTTCATCATCTATAACCGCAACAAAATCAACAAAAGGTATTTACTTTGCCTTGAATAACTCCCCCCCCCCCCCCATCCCCCCAAAAAATATAGAAATGCTTGCAACTTTAAAATGACATCAGATTTTGACCAAATTTTCATTTTTGGTACAGTTTTGTGCCTTTAATCAGTATATCCATAAAATGTTCAACTTCAGTGTCATTTTAAATGGTTTAGTATTTGCCAGCTAACCGAAGTTTACGAAACTCTAATTCACACCTACCTGCGGATCTACCAACCTAACCTCCTGCCAACCTATGTACTTAGCTGTCAACCTACCCACCTATCTGTCTGCCTGCTTAGAACTTCAGACGACAACTTTGCAGATAGCAGCTATAGTGGGGGTTATCTACTAACATAACTTAGCTTGTTATTGCTATGGGAATCATTCCTGACTAGTGACTGATAAATGTGGTTGCTAATACGCTTAAAAAAACATCTTATTTCATCTTCTGACGATCATGTGAATTTTTCTTAAAGAAAATAATAAACAACGCTGTATCACGCAACGGATAATTGTCAATTAAGTGAATTTAGAAGGTACATTTTATTTATCCTGGGCACTGGCTATTTATATTTTCCCGCAGACAATGTCTCAATGAAAAGTGTTTTAGCCGATTCCGTGACAGACGACAATTCACACAAGATTTTCAAACCCGAGTGCGCGTCTCTTCCGGTTATTTATAGCAGGGGGTTAATCAACTAGGGTCCCTCAAACTCAATATTCCCTCTGACCTCGCTTCTCCCGATTCATCCAAATTGTCACGAAGTGACAGCTAGATAAGGCATTTCCGGTGGTAGAGAATGCGGGATTGTTAAACTAGCTGTAATCGGGAGGTACGATTGTTATCTAAAACCCCTAATCAAATTCCTAAGCTGTGTCCCAGACAAATCTACAAACCTCAGGTGCTCGGTCCTGTGTAAACATCCGTCTCTTAGTGATGTCTCGATCTTTGCAAATAAGCCCAATTGTCGCACAGGTAATCTTTGAGATCGGGTACAAAATTTGAAGAATACAGTTCTGTCGCGCGAAATGTTTTTGTGAAGTGCCTTTAACAAGGCAATTGGAAAATGTATTAAATGCGTCAAGAAATAGTAGTTGTAGATAATTGCTACTACCAATTATGGGTTATCATTACTTTTATTAAGTATATAAGAGTGAGAGAGAAAAGGAGGGAGATGACATTTACCTTATTACAATGGCGCCTTAAAGCGGGAAATGGAAGAGGGTTTTCGTTGACGTCGATTCTGGGCCTAACGCAGAGATCGGGGTACTGGGCGGATAATTCCTCGAACCCGCCTGAAAATAGAACAATAAAATTAGATAAACTTAAAACATTATATTTTGGAGTCCATGTCTAAGTAGACTTGTTATTTACGTTCAGAATACGCATATGCAATTATATACAATCTTTTATCTTGTATGTAATTATGACAATTACGTAAATATTGGGCAAAACTACTCCTTATTGCCTACTAATGCCGCTCTGTATTGAAAATGGATTTTATTTAACAAACAACCAGGTAACTACTATGAAAGAACTAGGGTAGAATGTTGTCAGGAAAATCTCTCTCTCTCTCTCTCTCTCTCTCTCTCTCTCTCTCTCTCTCTCTCAAACGTAAAACGGAAGACTGTTTGTACCAAATGAATCCCAACTTCTCTCATCCTGGTTTAATTAACTGGTATGAGTTGCACATCCTGACAGTAAACGCATATTAAGCACCGGAAACAGGAAATAACAGTGCCAAATTCCATGTTTCCGCTCCCAGCTAGAGAGTTCACCTGTGTGCCGCACAGAAAGCACTGATTAGAAAATGGGGCATTACAATTGCTACTGTGATATTATTAGAAAATGGGGCATTACAATTGCTACTGTGATATTAATCAGCTCTTGTGGGGAAAAAATACGTCAGTTTTACTCGACACACAGTATAAATCGAATGCGACTTAAAGCAACCATATTGCAAGCAAATATTGTTACATCTAGTTTAAGCAATTGGGGTTGAGCAACAAGTTCTCCAACTTAAGTACAACCCTTCCCCTACATCAAAGCACTTAGCATAATTGCTAAATCTAATGGAGGCTACCTTTTGCACTGGGAAGCGTCCTGTGCTAATGTTAGAGCCTATAAGGTGTGGATTTTGAAAATGCATGCGGTTTATAACAAACAAACAAAAATGTATTTTAAGAATTGTACCCCTTTTTTGCCTTTATCTTTGTTTTTGTTATTTATTTTTTTTTTGGGAGGGGGGGGAGGGGTCTAAACGTACTCGATCTTACATAGCCAGGATTGTTCTGATGTGCCGTTAATCCCTATACATACATACATACATACATACATACATACATACATACATACATACATCCTTTCACCCCAGTGTCGATGTAATGGCTTACTGTTAACATTATTAAAAACCAGTCGGATTCGAGTGGGTCTCGTGCATTGAGTGATGTAACAACATTACAATAATTCCAACGATGATCGTCTTTAAAAATTGTTTCTTTTACAATAAAATGATACATAGAAATTTTACATAACAGAACCCAAAAAGAAAATATAAAATGACACATACATGTATATATACACATGAATACAAACAATACAGTAAATGTGAAGTTGAAAAATACAGGCAATCAGTTCTATAAGTGTGTATATAGATTACTTGTGTATTCAATAATTGAAACAAATCGAATACTTTAAATAACTCGAAGTTTTTTTGTATTCTGTTGCAAGCAGAAAATAAGATCTTAAAGCTATGTCATTATTATAAGAACCGCAATGTGTGAAACTTTAACACATAAAAAGTCTCTATGAAACCTATGTATCAAAAATATGTCTGACCATTTATACAACAATTGTTCACCATACTGTTTTTCCTCTGAAATATATTGCTCAATTTAAACTTGCATACGAGTATCTGGACCAGAGCTTCAAAGTTCAAAGATGATTTCAAAAGTTTGATCCATGGATAAAATAATGTTTTGTTATAACAGTGAAAAAGTAAATACCATTTGGACAATCAGTTCCAACTATTATTTGCAACCTTATTTCAGTAATGTGTGTTTCCTAGCAGTGGCGGCGCGAGGGGAGGTCCGGGGGGGGGGGCGGCGGAGGGGGGGGGGCAATTTCCACTGGGCGCCGGGCGAGGGGAGTGGAGGCGCCGTCGGGAGCTTTTTGTTGTTGTCGTTGCAGCTTTAACCGGAGCGTACATGGAGGTGGGGGTGGCAGCGGACATCAGAACTGTTCTCTGTGGCAAAGTAGGGGTGCCACTAAAGAATATTTCCCCTGGCGCCTCGAACCCTCGCGCCTCCACTGTTTCCTAGTTATCCTCTTTTTTCATAAAGGAAAGGCAATTTATGCTTGAGACTAACAGTTGATACCATCTGTGTTTTCGTTCTATAAGTGCATCTCGAATCTCGTTACTTTGGTTTATTTGTTTTTCTTGTCATCATTTCGAGTGCGCAATAACATATCGGTCACCTCATTTTAATATAAACGCGCCTTGTTTACTAACAGACGACATTTATATAGTCTATTTTGTGGTTGTAACGCATTGCTGCTTATAACAGCCATCGCCCAAAGTTGCGGTTTTCTGATAAATTAATGTCGGACGGTCCCCAGATATCATTCCATCCCTTTGACAGGTCAGATATGTGCGCACTGCCCGCTGCATTCGTACACTCACCGTTCATCGAGCCGTATAATTTATTTAACGAGGTGAGGTCTCCATTTGCGCTTCCGTTTATAATTAAAGTGTCGTTTCCGCTCCTGGTGGGGCGCTCATCTCACTAACAAAAATCAGACATCATGTCAGGTTTATCTGAACCTTGGCAGAAGACTGAAGTTTGAGGATCTCCACCTGACATACATGATACTGCGAAACAGATTTTCACTACGATGGCAATATTTATTTACTCTCGTGGCGAAGTATTTGTAATTGTATATGCCGCCTGATTACCGTTTATAGCATATAGTTTGATTTACTGACAGGACAGTTTACAACATTAATTTCCGTAAACATATTAGCTTATATGTATGTAAGCCTTTGCTCGCGATTATGTTTCAGGGATTATGTTCGTGCACGTGGTCGTCTGCTGCACTCGGAGGAAGTCCATTATCTATCTACATAGGATCATGAAGCTAAACTGGATAAGATAACATTATAAATAACTTTTTTTTTTCAACGAAAGCCACTGAATAGTGAATACAAGCTAGTATCAGGAAATTTTGATGGATGTTATTTTTAGGAATCACTGCTTTCTTAATCCAAGTAGACAAGTAAACTAAACACATGATCTTTGAAACATTATTTAGTGTCTATATATGCAGATGATATATCAAAATATGTCAGTGATAAAGATGTTGGCATTGGTGAGAGCAAACTAAATGAAGATTTATACATTGTGTTATGGAATGGATGCATGACAACAAACTTAGGCTTGGATTTACTCCCCCCCCCCCCCCCCCCCCCCCCCCCCCCCCCCACCCCCCCCCCCCCCCCCCAGGTTAATGTTTATCAGCTTTAGCACTACGAGGAGCCAACTGCAGAGAATTGTACTTCGAAATAAATGGTGCACAAAAATGGAATTGTTAAATGTGCCAAATATTTATGTATCCTTATTGATAATACTTAATCCTGGTCCAACCACTTTGAAACACTCTTTATAAATGTATCAAAGAAAATAGGAATTGTAAAAATGGTTAGAGGCTTAATATCAGATCGTATGATTCGAAAAACATACAATACAGTTGTTTTTCCACATTTGATCTACTTCTGTATTGTGTGGGGAGAATGCATAGACTATGCAGATTACAGAAAAGAGCAACAAGGTTGATATTAAATGTTTAAGATATTTTAACATCTACATCATCTCTTTTCAACGCTCTTTGAGAGATGACAATTAAGGATTACATTATTTTTCGAAAAGCTGTTCTAACTTCAAAGGTTTTACATAATTTAGCGCCAAAGAATCTTAATGTTTTTAAGTTTGTAAGGAACATCAGCACAAGGTGTACACGGTCTAGTGAAAACAATAATTTATATACACCAAAAGTTCGGACAGAGTATTTTAAGAAGTCTTTTGTTTATGCCGGTAGTTTTATGGAGCAGTTTGCAGCATGATATTAAAGAAGCACCGAATGTTTCAGCTTTTAAGAAATGATACCTCTACAAAAATTTTAATGAATATTCCTGATTTTATGACTGCATGACGTTTTTACGTGGTATCTGTGATATATATATATGTGATAACAGTACGTTAACCATATATAATTTGTACTAACTTCTGTTAAATTTCTTTTGTTTTATGCAGTAGATGTTAACCGTGGCGATTCCATACTTCACACAGCAACATTTTTGTCCGTCAGAGAATTAAATCTAAGCGATAGAAAAATATTTTATACCGTTGTCCTTCTTGAACATTGGGGACATCACTGAATGGCTTACTTCTTTCTTTTTATACAAGTATTACGTCATCAATGGTAATAAAATTATTTCAAACAAGGTGATAAGATAATAGCTCGTATCAAACATAACAATCGCTACTTGCCAATTAAATGAGGCAACTCTTGTGATTAACAGCCGAGAGACTGACGGATATAACACAATATTATGTTAATCCGTGCTTGTTGAGTACAAAGTAGTCTTTGGAGAACCAGTGGAGGCTGTCCAAATTGAAAGTCTGGAGATTGTTGTCTTTTGAGCACAATGCTTTTATTTGTTTTCATGAACATTAGGGACGAAGCTCATTGAGACCGCTTTATTCCATTTTTAGCTGCAAATTGTCGCGAAAACATTTGATTAAAAGGGAAAAGATTCAATTCGTAAGAAGTCTACTATTGCCGGTTAGCAGCCGAAGGTCTAAAACTTTCTGATCAACTACTTGGCGATTAATAAAAACCCAATACAATTTAGCTGTGTATTGAGTATACAAACTGTAACGGGGATTTCTTTTTCTTCTTTTTTTTTATGAACACCAGAAGGGGGTCTTTGAAGATCTGCAGATAACTCTTCCAAGCACTGTCTTTTATACTTGTTGTCCTCTCGTATACAATAAAGAATCCATCGACTTTGTCAAGATTATTTTTCATTCAAACTGATAATATATAATTCGTTAAAAAATATTCAAGCAATCCAAGGGGTCTACTGACCTCGATAACCCCTATCTTCATTTACCTAAAAACAGGTGATCAAACTCAACAAATGTCAATTGACACTAATCTCGAACGTAAATAAATGGAACGTGATATAAAGATTTTCATTTGGGACAGTTTATTTACCTCAGATATTGGTATGTATACACAAATATAGCAATACTAAATCACTTTGGCAATGGCCCAATGATCTTTGAACGTTGGCTTTCAGGTTTGCAAATCTTGAGAACATTCCAAGGTCATTGAGGTTTTGATAATAAGCGGGATATATAGCCGTAGGGAACCCGAGGCGTGGCGACCCGCAACACTGAGTAATGAACTAGGTTAAGAGTCATACAACTCAATTGATAATACTTTAAATTTGTTTCCATTTTTAAATTGTGAATCTTGACCGTTGTCTTTACTCGAAATAATGATCATCAACTTTGACTGCCGTGTTGTGAGTGAACACACCAAGTATAATCCACTTCGTCTATCGCGGTATGGTTTTCAGTGCAGGTAGCAGACGACACGTGTCTTTCGCAGTAGGGGACATAGCGTGATATTGGTGTATTGGGTCGGCCGTAAAACTGATCTGCGCGGGGGAGCAAAGTCCTGTCCAATTCAAAGCTCAATTGTTATTATAATAAGTACACATCTTACATCGATTGACTGAAGAGAGATCAATCGACTTTAGATCATGGCCCTCCTTGAAGTTTTAAGTCTGGGAACAATTATTGACACAAGGATTCGCCTGCAATTTACCTGTCAATAAGGCAGGTTAGGCGCCATACTAGCGATATGCTTATTGTTATTCTGTGGAACGTTGAAAGATGTGTAATTTCTACCAGCTGTGTGCACATCCACCTAAATTATTCATATGACACATAAATGAAAATATTGCACGGTATTCAGCCTATTTTGTATTTTTTTTGCACGTATAAGGAAAAAAGTACCGAAAGACCAAATTAGGGCTACATTACATTTAGGAGATTCTTGGAACGCTGATTAAAAACTTGTGTTCCCTAAAATTTTAGGTTTCCCTTTTTTTTAAAAAGCGTCATACTAAAAACGCGTTTCAATGAGCCAATGCTCACTGACTGTATTTTCATATTGTTGCAAGATACTGGCACGCTTATCAGTTATAGAAAGAACGAAAATAAGACTAAAAAATGAATTTGTAAAAAGATACTTGGACATACAATGCATTCATACTAAAGCATCTCGTGGAATAATTCTGTAACGAAATATTCTGCTTAAATCAACAATATCACGTGGTATCATGCATAAACATAATCTGATATTAATAACAGCAGAGTGGGCAGGATGGCATACAATTTATGCAGAGATCTGTGAGCTCAATGCATACATATAATTCTTAACAATGTCAAGTGCTCATTTGAAAAATCCTTGCCTGATATTTACAAATGCATATTTCTGTCAACTCATATAGACAAGATGTCACGCGTACATGATATCACATTTTAATAGTTCAGTATATTTGAATTTCAGCATATCTAAGAATATTTATTCAACTTAATCAGCAATATCACGTGCATAAAGTTTACATATATTCATTTCCCGTAATAAATGCATATTTGTGTGGCTCAAAGGTGAGGACAGACGACATTACCTAGTCTTATTTCATGCACGTGGAGCGACGTTTCCTGCTCAGTGGGCGAAATGTGTGGGTTTAAGGCGAGGGACTATTTACCAAAATACAACGAAATATAACCAAATGCGGTCCAGATATGATTCCTTTGAATACACTTATATATGATTCCTTTGAATACACTTATAAAATGAATTAGATATATGGTCTATATTCAAATTTTCTTCATCTTTCATAAGCATATTTATATGGGGGAAAAAAATCACTCTTTTGACTAATAATGAGAATCATCTATTACTTTAATTTACCCAAAATACGAATTGAATTCGTATCTATATGAATTTTTGAGTCGAAAGTAGTTTCTTTTAATCACCCACTGCAGTTTTCCAATTTAAGTTTCTTCATTCCTGAAATAGGTTAATTGTAATTTAAAATTTGCAGCCGTTATCTATTCGTCTATTCGGACACACACACACACACACACACACACACATATATATATATATATATATATATATATATATATATATATATATATATATATATATATATATAACATATATCGTATTTGCGTATATTTTGATGTTTGGGTACATCGTCCCGCCTATGAACTGCAATAGTTATTATCAATTTATTCCATCAAACCATCTGCATAGGCATTGAAGAAAAAAAAAAACCAACACGGATAAAACTTCCTGAAGGTGGAAGTCCCCGTCCGTCCGGTTCGGAAACA
>JAQPZY010001592.1:1770000-1832500 GCA_029931535.1 Margaritifera margaritifera
ATTAGTTTATTAGTACATGTTTCATATTATTAGTTTATTAGTACATGTTTCATATTATTTTAAAATTAAGTACAAAATAAAACCACTTTGTTCATCTTGAAGGATTGGCAATTAATCAGCAGATTGCTTCGTTGTTCCTTTTAACACTCACCCGACCTTGTCAAGACAGAAATATTTACAATGACGCGTTATTTAAGCTTTTGTTTTATGACGCACTAAAACTTGAATTTTAAATGTCACAAGAAGAAACTAGGGAAGGAAAACTTGTTTAATTGAATATCAATCCTAATCCTGATGCATAGATTTATACTGTCAAATAGACTTGAATTAAACAGTATTTATTTGCAGACGTCATCATGGAAAATACATAGAAATTGAACAAGAGGTATACAGGATTTAACTACAAACATAAGCTTACTCCAAACTCTCTCCTCATTTACAATAATCTTGACTTTAATATGGTGGCTGACGTGAGTAATGAAGGCAGAGGATTGCAAACTTTGATAAACGGTCAATATGATATTAAAATAAAATTGTATATATATAATATTGTAATAATATAAAATTTACAATATTGTAATAATATCAAACATTATCAGTAGTAGAAGATAATGATTCACTTTGAGTAAACTTAGAAAGAAATATAAACTATAAACTTGAAATGGGGTACACAAGGATATGATAAAAGTCGGCTCTTTATTATTATTCTCAACGGTGTTGCTATACACTATATTTATGTTTAAGCGGACGCTACTTTTTACTCATATTTCGAGACGATATTTTTAAGAAAATAGCTTACTTGGCGTATTTAATATAAGGAAATAGCAGCTGCGTCTCAGTGGTTGGCATGCCGGACTCGCAACCGAAATGGCGTGGGTTCGAATCCTACCACCGGATCACCACAGGTTGGCTACCTTGGTGTGTCCTTGGGCAAGGCACTTTAGGACTCACGGTACTAATTCAACTCCCATAGTAAACCTATGGGAAACATCATGATATTAAAAATAAAATAACTTTAAATTTCTAAATGCTCATGATCAAACCTATATTTATCAGTATAGACCCATCCTTGATGCAAGCTTCTGTGTTAAGAAAACCACATGAGCCGCGGCATATTTTGGATCTACATGTACATGAAACATGTGTTATCCATTCTGCACCTAATGAATCAGGTGCTACTGTTGTTATTGATTGTTCCTAAGTCAAGTCTATAAAAATACTAAAATTGCATCAATTGAATCTTGTCTCTATTTTTTTTAGGTACAGATAGGATAAGCTCTAAAAATAATATTTTTACTAAAATTTTACTTTTCATTATTAACCAATTATGGACCACCAAACCCGTATATACTCTATTGTATCTTCACCCATTTCTAGACTGGTTCACAGTTGTTCCATATAATTAGTATCGTGAGTCCTATACTCCAATTGCATGGCACTAAGTAACCTAGTTGTGTTGGTGTGTAAAAAAACAAAAAAAACAAATAAAAACCAATCGAAGCCCGTTCAAAGAGTCTCGATAGTGTGATTGCGTCAAACATAATTTGATCGCGGTTACGTTGTCCGTAAATTTACTTTTAGGCACTTACCAAGCACTGTGAAAGCAAGAATTATTTAAAGATGTGTGATCGTTGTTTTTTTAATCGCAGACCCCCCCACCCCCCCACCCCCTCCCCCCCCCCCACCACCACCACCCCCACCACCACCAACATCATCATCACACACACACACATACACATCAGGCATGTATTTACATCGTATCAGTAGTTCGTAATAACGAATAGAAGGATATATTAGCAGTTTCCACATTTTTTCCTTAAATTGGTGACCCTATTTACTGTGGTGGTATTCAGCCAAACAGTACAGGTATTTTGAGAAGAACTAGCCTATACTTTCGTATTTAGTTCTTGATATACTGATACATGTATATATGCGCACGACGTATATGCATGTTTAGTCACTTTTGCAGTGTCCAAGTGTGGGCGACAGAAGTTTCAGTTCCTATGTATCGCGTCATCATAACAAGCAAGTGTTCCTTCCTGTAGCGTTGATCCTCAAACACTATGTAATGAGGTGTTAGGACCAGCAGTGGTCCGACAATAGATTTCAAGTATTTCATGCAAACAGTATCAATGATGAACTGAAATAACTTTTTATCAGAATAAACCAGGCAGGAAAACTAATTCACAAGGCAAATAAATAAATAAATAAATAAATTCATAGAAACCTTTAAATATTCCCAAGATTTTCGAAGAAGAAGTAGAGATTATATGATCCTATCCATCCGGACGTGCGTGCGAGCGTATGCAATGTCACACAACTCCCCCAACAGTGTTTTAGATGGAGACTGGTCAAACTTTGGCTATGTTTGAGAATGGTACGCAGATGTGCTCGTGACTTTTTGCATAATGTGGTTGTGGAGTGGGGTAGAGATAACTGATGATGCTTCTTTGTTGAATACGTTTAGGGTTTGAATGGTTTTTGCCCAAAGTTGGCAAAAAAAGGAAAATAGTGTTAACTGTAGGTAATAAGTAACTATTTCATGCCAGGTCATCTTGTTGTGTTCAAAAAACAATTTTTGTATACTGAAAGATACTTCAAATATGGTACGGAACTTCTGGATTCTGGCACCCTATTTTGGGTTGTCACTAGAAGTCTCTAGGCAAACGTACGCCTATCCAAAATTTTCTCTTTTTACATATATAAGTAAACTTTCTGAGCAAGCATCGTTCCTGGTGCTCAAACTGAAGCTTCCAGTATGCTTTTACCTTTTATTAAATCCTCCAACTCATTGATATTTTCTTTTTAAAAAAACGAAGGCAAGTATCTATGCAATTTATATTTTGTTTTGCCTTAAGCTTGGAAATCTTCGAAATAATTCTTAAACACGAGGCCAGATGTATTTTACCCAAGGCACACTTTTTGGGCAATAATCCTTGCACAGTTAAATAGTCTTTGGTAAACTCGGGCATAAAAAGGACAGCAACAGTTCAAACGTCTCCTCGACAGAAAATTTAACCTCTGGCCCTATTTTAAAGCCTAAGCCAATTTTTGCGGCAAGATTCCGTAACTTATACTCGTTTCTCCTATTCACGCGGGTTCCCTATTCTCGCGGTATTGACTATTTCCGTTCAAAATAGATACTTGCACCATCTGCCGGTCGTTAAAACGGTAGTTTTGTTAAATATAAGTGTTTGATCTTAACTGACAACAAATTCTTCCAACAATGTTTCTTTTTCTGGAAAAAAATATGAAAATAATAAATCAATAGAAAACGTATCAAAGATCTACTTTCCATTTATCCTCTATCTAAATACAAGTCTCCTTCATCTCATACCGTAAGACGAATCACGTCCCGCTTGGCTAAATAATGTCATCGACTTGATGATGGTTTACACTGATACAAGCATAGTCACACGATTGACCTTGTTTACATATCGCTCATTGCCAAAAACATGGTATAGAATAAGGGTCGTTGTATTGATACCCTGACGTCATCCCGGAATGATGCAATCGTGTATGAATATATCTATTAATATAATTGATGATAAGCCAAAATATATAAATGAAATTATACCAGTAATCCATATTAATATACTATATTACTAGAAAACCTGTAATTAATATGTAATAGGCAATTAATTCTTATACTTAATAAAGAGGTAACTAAAGGAGTAAAAATAAAAGAGCGATGTATCCAGAAAACAGCTGACTTTGGAGACAACATGATCTATTCCTTTGATAGCATGTCCATAAAAGATGTGCAAGTAACACAGTGAACCATATACCGAAATGAAGAGTATGAAAGTTTGCAAAGATTTCTTTTTTTGTTTAAAATAATTTACCAAAAAAAAAACAAATCATCGATAGAACAGCAGGTGCCTTTTGACAAACACAATATCATTGTGTATGACAGCAGAGGTCTCAAAGAGTTGAAAGTCGCCTATAACGAGGAGCTTATTAATTTCAAACAGCTGATAACTGTAAATTACGGAAATTGTGGTGGACTCGCTATGCTTAAATTCGAGTATTGAGGAGAGAATGTGTTTTCAGGTGTCCACACTACCTCTTATGAGAATAACTTCATTTATAATTGTATAGACTCATAACGATTGTTAATATTTCGTATTTAAAAACTGTTAATTTTAAGTTTTCTGTTACGCACGACGATGTGATGTGTTTTTACTGACATCGTGTTCATTTCATAACCTGCAATTACATCATTTGCCGCGAGAATACGAGAACCTCGTTTTATATTGTGGTACACACAGTATGTTCCATTGGACGTTGTTTATTGCAAAGTTAGCATCATTTACAATATTTGCTGAATACAGGATTGGACAAAAATGATAAATAAACAAGTAAGGCAACTTTCATTAGCAGGTAAACTATTGTTTTTTATTTGTGATTCTTTTTTTTTTTTTTGTTTTTTGTTAAGTACCGTGAGAATACGGTTCGCCAGTATACTTTTAAAAACGTGTCTAACGATGCGTAGTAAATGACAGATACTAAGCTTATTGTCTCCGAAATTTAAAATGCACAGAATTACGCATTATCTGCAGAGGAGAATTGCGTAGCATCTGCATAGTAGAATCTACAACATTTGAGGGGTGCAATAATTGTTTTCTTGTTGTACAGACTTTGACGTTGAACACTAACTTGCCATATGCACCCGAGTTTCGCACAGTCCAGGTTTTGCCATTTCATTTTCATGTTGTACAGTTACAGTTGGGTTTTTTTTTTTACTTTGAAGATGACTCCAGTTTGTAAATAATATAACCAATACAAACAAACAATTGAAAGTCTGAATTAGTGTACCAAACAAAACCTTTCGCTATTTTTTCATGTCTTTGAGCTCATCGTTTTATATTTGCTCTACTTTTAATTTTTTTTTATTTTTTTTTATGTCCTCCTTCCTTAGTGCGAAATTCTCATCAGTTTATTTCAACTTTTTCTGTTGGATTCGTCGCAAAGTAAGGAATATGTTTATGCTTGATTCTATATAATGTAGCTTGTCAAACATACCTTCTTTTGTTTTTTCTTGTCTCTGCAGTGATTAATCGTTTGTTAGTAATATGAACACTTCCTCAGTTGTTATTTTTTGTCAGATTTTTTTTACATACTTCATCAAAACTATTTTTCAATTTAAATGGTTGCAATTGATCTTGGCCTTTCCGCAGTCTGTGAAAGTTACATGTTGCTTGCCGATTTGGTTGCGTTAAATTCATCTATTTCGTTTGGGTGCTTGCTTTTGACCTGTTGTATGAGAGACACTCCACATGCCCTTGTTGAGTAAGGTCAATAAGGTCATTGGTTAGTCACACTGCCTATTTAGGTAGGAGAAAAAGTCACTAATTATTACTGAATGTTAAGAATGTCAGTAACTGTTACTGAAATGTTTAGGGTGACAGCTGGATGAGAGGAGATACTATTTTATTCGTTCTCGTTTAACTACAGACAAACATCATTATTTCCTCCCATCCACCTGTCCTTTTGTAGATTTTATATGGGATGTGTTTTGCCATAATACTAATCATGCGATATGTGTTGGATTCGTTTCAAATTAATTTCTCTTTGTAATTATATTATACAGAAGATAATAATAATAAAAATAATAATAATAATAATAATAATAATAATAATAATAATAATAATAATAGGAAGAATAAGAAGAATGTATGTGCATGGAGATCCCCGTTTTGATTCTCCTTTGTTCAAGCCGTTGGGAATGAGTGTCCTTAGGCTGCGGATTCAGTAGGCTTCTCTTTACTTCATACTTTCTGGACTCCAAATATGATTATGGGCAGTTCAAGTCAAAATAATGTCGTTGAAAGTGTGGGCAGTGATAAGAAATATTTAGACACTACTTATCAGTAACTGAATACACACACACAAACACTCTCTCTCTCTCTCTCTCTCTCTCTCTCTCTCTCTCTCTCTCTCTATATATATATATATATATATATATATATATATATATATATATATATATATATATATATATAAACTACCTTCATGAAAGTGATGCAATCTTTATAGCATTGTACCGATGATGATTTAATACAATTACGCTGAAATCAATGGTGTATAAAAACTGCATCTGTACAAGATTGTAGCTGCGTTATTCGCTGCAAGTGAGGACTATGTCTTCCTGCCAATTCGTGCGTCCGTGCGTGTTAGTATGCGACTGTTTGTGACATACCTCTCACGCCCAGTAATAGAAACAGTAGTATGATTTGAAAATATGTGTAAATTTTGAAGATGTTTTTAAATATTCAAGATGGTTCAAGCTGTGAGCTAATCCCAGATAATCCCCATGTGCGAAGGTGTGGTGAGGTGGTGGTGGCGATGTAGAGGGGACGGGAGATGAGTGACTGCAGAGGCGGCTGTTGTTATAAATAAACGCGATAGAAAAGTGCGATGATTTGACACTTTATTGCAAAATTCTAGATACTTTTTCTCCCTATTGAACTTTTATAGAAAAATGTTGAAAATTGTTATTGTAAAACAATAACTATTTAATTTTGGCACAGAAAAGAAAAACTGCCGAAGATAATGAAAAGGTTAAGGCTAAAAGAAAGTAACAAAATAACTAGAAGTAACTTTATATTATAGGACAGGATCTATATTCTAAGAAAAAGTCAAACAAGATTTGGTATCTGCTGAGTAGCGGTAAGCTGTTTGGGGTGACCTGCACATCGACGTCATTGTGAGGATATTGTTTTTCATATGCGCTATCTAAAATCTGACGAGGTGCATTATTCACATCTAGCTTACGTAGTAAATAATTGACACTACGATACACTAAGATAAAGTGTTTACACTATAAAAGAAGGTGGTGGATATATGTATCAGTGTCCACCGACACACCAGCACAATAGTGGTATCAAGGCGCCTATTAAAGAGGTTCTAAATATGTAAATAGAAGCAACTGGAAAATAAAAAACCTTTGAAGATAAATCCTTCCAACCCAACATAACCTAGGAAGATAAGCCCTTTCAACGGCACGTCAGCACTATAGTGGATATGTGGCGCCGATTAAAGGTAAAAGTCGAAAAATGTCAATAGAGAAAATTGAAATAAAAGCAAAATCTAGGAAAATAAACTGTGATGAAGCAGTGATTTTATTGCAGAAACAAATAGACATTCTATATGAATTTTGTCAAAATTCAGATATTAACATCAATCTAGTAAAAGAAAATAATTATTTTTCGGAATGGTAGAATGTTCAGAAAGAGCGACAAGTGGTATTTTAGAGGTTAGTTTTTACCCCCAAATATTTATATATATATATATATATATATATATATATATATATATATATATATATATATATATATATATATATATATATATATATATATACGATTCTGGATAGTACAGTGTAACTATCAAGGTTCGCTTTGGCCTCAAAGTTTGATGTTGTTCTGGGGAAGCTACACGGCGTAAGGACACGAAAAAGATTTGTTTGACAGAAATTTGGATGATTACCTATTCGATACTAAATACTGCAATTTCAAGCACTAGATGTTCCCCCTGCCGTATAGCTATGGTAGCCCCTATATATAATGTAATGTATATAATGTAAAATTTAGTCTATGCTCTGTCATCACATGATGCACGTGCTGTATATTTCGTTCAATGATCCGTGCATGTCCTATACAACGGTCTCTGTATCTCTTCCTGGGGTTTACACAGGCTATTGTACGCGTGTAATAATAATAATAATAATAATAATAATAATAATAATAATAATAATAATAATAATAATAATAAATTCTTAAAATAACAATGTTTGCGTTCTCTTTCTTGGGGACGTGACAAAGCGACAAAAGTTACTTTCTAAAGTCTACAAACATTACATACTCTCTACAGACTTCCTGTATATGGACTTCGTGCGAGACAAGACATTTGTAAAGTTTTCTGCAGAATCGATCTGGAAACTATTAGTCCAAAGGATTTTATTTTTTATCATCGATTGTGTTTAATCGTCGATATTGTTTTACAAAAATCAAATGATAGGGTAGCCTGTGGCATCCGATGGGTTTGAACCCTAGTCCCATGCATAGTTGTTAGGCACACATACCACAGGGCTAAATTGTCAAGATTAACTAAGCTGATCAGTAACTGACGTCATATATATTCGCTTGTACCACGTTCCCCCACCCCCCCTTTTTATAGAATTGCCTCGACCCTTTCAAAGCGGATTCTTTCTCCCGTTTCCGTTCCCAGTGTCATCGACAATGAGACGTTTTTTTGTGCGATCATATTTAGCAAGAAATGACGCATGCGTAGCTAGTGAAGCACCCACATTATATTAAAGGCTAAAAGGTTCGGACCAGCTAAGTGGCTTCATATACAATCTACAGCTACAAAATAAAGCTCCTTTTTGATAATATCGTGATTACAAGTGTTCGTTCTTGAGGGCAGAAATCTATTTTCCATTAGTTCTATTTTACATATTTACATGACAACACACTCGTGGACTCCTATGTTTTGTGACTTTGTAATAAAATATGTCTACACTAGAGTGAATTTTATATATCACTTGATATCGTAGAAAAGAGGCTGGTAGTAATGTTAAAATCATGAAGGAAGGAAGATGCATCCTGTTAGTTAGTTCATAGTTCTACTGGAATGAACCACTTTTACTCGAATGTATTGCTTTTATTTGATTGAAGGTTATATTAATGTATATTGGAAACTATATTTATGGCGTAGATCCAGTGCCTTTTAATTTATTGAGCTAATCAATATAACATACAGGTAAAAAAGAAATATCAATAAATAAATTTACCTATATGAGACATAGAAAGATAAATAATATATCTTACAAAATGACAATCTGTGACAAATTCATTGAAAGTCAATAGGACGATACTATTGAATATCAGACTAAGTATAGTGTTATGAATTAGTTTAATGAATATGTCATTGTACCTTTCATCTGTTTGATACAGTGATATATTTGTTTTGTGATGCAAATATGTGCGTATATGCTTAAATCAAAAAATAACTTGAACGTAGTTCTGTCCTATTTCTTGGACTGTTTTTCCTTCCTAAATGACATTGCTCTCTACCTGGATATCACACAATGACAAACCGATAAATACATGTACATTTAGCTTTCGGGTACTAACTTTATTATTTACAATACACGTTGAAAATGCTGCACCAGTTTAGATAATGCCAGGAACTAAATGTTTATGTGTTGTAAAGATTGCATACAGATAAAGATGGTGCAAAATAGAAAACAAAGTTCAATTAAAATTTATTGAGTATATTTTTGTTAGTAATTTCAATATGATTAAGATTATTGAGAAATATGTTTATATTCCATGTTATGTTGGAACTCGTATATGTTTCTGTGGTTAAAAAAAAAAAAAAAATTTTTGCCTGAATACTCCCGAAATTAGCTGAACTGTCGCAATTTGTATTTTTATTTAAAACTTATTTAATATTTTGTAGAATGCACCTGAATGTGTGCACACACACAATATGTATGTATGTATGTATGTATGTATGTATGTATGTATGTATGTATGTATGTATGTATGTATGTATGTATGTATGTATGTATGTATGTATGTATGTATGTGTATGTATGTATGTATGTATGTATGTATGTATGTATGTATGTATGTATGTATGTATGTACGTACACTGTTCTGACAGAATTTAACCAGATCCGGCTAGTTGTAAACGCGCAATTTCGTGAAGTCAGCCGTTTTCCAATATTCAATCAAACAGGTTTTTCTAATAGAGGACTCCTTTGTGGAAGTAATTCTCAGAATGATTGATTTATTAGGCGATTAATCATGAGTGGTTTGCGAAATTTAAACGTTGTCCGGAACACTTGTGGAAAAATAAAAACACTAACGCGTCATCTTCGTGTTCAAATCTTTCCTTCTTGTCACGACTAACATCGAATTCTCGCAAACTCGCCGCATGAATAAGAATAAACTTGGAGTATATACTGATCATTTGTTGAAAAATGTTAAGAAAATGTTGAATTCATCACCAGTGACAGTCATCTTGGTATTGGAATTTCAGACCTGAATGCCCCACAAGTCTATAATTACGTAATGCCTCACAACTTTGCAAACGATAGTAATGGTTGACGGGCCTTATTGGTCCGCATATGTTCAAGTTTGACTGATATATGACAATAAGTTTAATTAGCCTTGTCTTCTCATTTTTTTGTCCTGAGATTTCTGATTATAAACATGTATGAGGCCATTATCTCGACGGTGGAGTGGTAGTGGTGGTGATGGTGTTGTTTTTTGCATTCAGATTTACCTTTCCTGAAAATAGTGTCAACCATCTGTTTTGGCCAGCCTCCTATTTCATTAGTTTTTAAGGTAATAATGAATTTTTAAAAATATTTTCAGATTTTGCTACCTGAATACATTATACACGGCATATGCTTTTGGGTATATATCTAAAAATGACGTCATTAACGTCGCTGTTCCGACCAAGAATAAGTTAGCCCTAGTTTTACAAACATTTCTCGAATTTAAATCTTGACTTTAGAGATTTGATTGGTTAAATTAAAGTGAGACTTAAATTTCTTCTAATCAGATCGCTGGATTCTAGATTTATATTTAAGTCCAAAATTAGATTTTCTTGGTGAAATCCATACAAGATGTATAGTCATGTTCACAAGCGAAAACGATAGAGCATGGGCAAAGATGGCGATCTCTTGGCCACCATCTTGTTTCTGTCCAACCTCAGTTATACTTGCTTGATACAATGAGGTCCTCAAGACCATAGCAAAAGTTGCCAAAATTGGCCGACAAATGGCCAAAGGACAATATATTCCTGGTTAGAGCAACACACAAACTCGGCCCAGACGTGCATTCAGTTTATTCTTAATTGAGTTAGCGCCTGAAACGGATGATCTGATGTAATACTACTCATTGTATTCATCAGTTGGTTTCTACACTTTTATAATTTATAAAGCAGATGAGCAATTAAACCTCGAATCTGATTTCACACAAGAAACTATACATGCACCAAAGACTGAAAAAAACCCTCACCCCAATCCATGAACTTGAAACCTTGCCATTAGTTTGTGGTTGCATAGTATACTGCGGTGCGTTTTGTAGCTCTGACCAAAAAATGTATGTTTTGACCGGAAACTATGTTATATTTTATGAGCGAAAACAGTCTTGATCGAAATAAACAGGAAATAGATTGTCAAAAATTCAAATCACATTTTGAACTTGTTTTTTTTTTTAATTGTAATTTATCGAGTTGAAAGAGAAACTGTTCTTTTTGTTTAGTTAAGTTATCTAGTGGTGAATTTCTTTTGGGCAAATGCTTTGCGCTTGTGCCCATGAACGCTTACTGTCCATCATATTGCCACGCTTTAGGCTAATAATGACAGTAAGGTGCGGTTACATTTTGATTGAACGAATGACGCTACTGACAACCAAAACAAGGTCGACAGAACGGCCGACCGATGACCGAAGTGTAATTCGAAAACTCTAGTGACACGTACGTACGATCTACACTGCTTGTGGTTTCTCAGTATAGCACAAAAATGACAAAACAAAAAAAAAACAAAAAACAAAAAAAACACAGAATTTTCGTTAAAAAAGGTGGTACAGTCTGTGTCCCAAGGAAAGACCTAGTGGGTTTTTGATTAGGGAAGAGACAACGACCAGTTATGGACAAGATATATTTATTTACAGTGTATATATGAAAGGAAAAGAAATCGGTCCTACTCTAACATGCACAATTCTGACACAACCTAACTATGCACTAAATACTGTTATTTCCTATTTCAAATGAAGTATTGAGAAGTATTCGACACGTTAGCTATTCGCTTTGTCAGCTATGAAACTGTTCACTTTAACAGGCAGATATCAAACTGTTCACTTCGTGGATATGAAACCGTGAGTCAGTGTTGACGTCGTTAAATTATGAAGCTATCATATTCACATTTGAAACAAGAATCAATAAAAACTGATGTTTACAAAAGCATGAATATATAAAAGTACACCGTTCAACAATGGATATGAAGTTGTGATACCATGTAATTCATGCAACGAACATGAAATTATGAAACTACAATAAGGCGTACACAAAGAATTATTCAATATATTGCATTCCTTTCTTGTCTCACGAAGGAACCAGCCAAAAAACATTGCTTCCATGCAGACACAGGTTGAAGCATCAACCGTGGACCCATCAGACGCTGAGCAGGGCCAACACCAATGGTTCCAACCACTATAACCGGAGTCAGCTAGAAATATGCACAGCTGAACCGTGTAATATAAGAACCATAACTCTAGTGTGTTTTTAATACAATCATCACTGAACATGTTATACATGCATACACAAGAAAAGACCTGATTAAGATTAAAACGGTTCCCAGTTAAGAACGACCATATGGAATTAAATCGTAACCATTATCTATCTGCAACAATAATAATCACATGCGATTAAAAAACATCGAATGCTTCTCACAGTTTACTATACACAAGATAAATAAGTAAATCAACTTGTTATTCAGATAAAAATACGGCTGTAGCCTGAAACATACGATATTAAATCCGATAACATTATGTTATGTGATATTTATCTCACCTAAAGAACGATGCTAAATTCCGAAACATTTAACGTAACAATCGACTGTATCAAACACGGATGATAAAAAAAAGAAGAACGTCTGCAATTATTACATACCTCTACAGCTGAAAGATTGCTAATCTGAAGAAGACATCTTCCCGACAAAGCATCTATACAATGTAACTATACACAAATAACACTATATAATGTAACTATACACAAATTAGCACTCTATACAATGTAACTATACACAAATGAGCACTCTATACAATGTAACTATACACAAATTAGCAGTCTATACACAAATTAGCACTCTATACAAAAATGAGCACTCTATACAATGTAACTATACACAAATCAGCACTCTATACAATGTAACTATACACAAATAACACTATATAATGTAACTATACACAAATAACACTATATAATGTAACTATACACAAATAACACTATATAATGTAACTATACACAAATAAAACTATATAATGTAACTATACACAAATAACACTATATAATGTAACTATACACAAATAACACTATATAATGTAACTATACACAAATTAGCACTCTATACAATGTAACTATACACAAATGAGCACTCTATACACAAATGAGCACTCTATAAAAAAAATGAGCACTCTATACAATGTAACTATACACAAATTAGCACTCTATACAAAAATTAGCACTCTATACAATGTAACTATACACAAATTAGCACTCTATACACAAATTTGCACTCTATACAATGTAACTATACACAAATTAGCACTATATACAAAAATTAGCACTCTATACAATGTAACTATACACAAATTAGCACTATGTACACAAATTAGCACTCTATACAAAAATTAGCACTCTATACAAAAATTAGCACCCTATACAATGTAACCATAAACAAATTAGCACACTATACAAAAATTAGCACTCTATACAATGTAACTATACACAAATTAGCACTCTAAACAATGTAACTATACACAAATTAGCACTCTATACACAAATTAGCACTCTATACAAAAATTAGCACTCTATACAATGTAACTATACACAAATTAGCACTCTATATACAAATGAGCACTCTATACAATGTACACTATACACAAATTAGCACTCTATACACAAATTAGCATTCTATACAATGTAACTATACACAAATTAGCACTCTATACACAAATTAGCACTCTATACACAAATTAGTACTCTATACAACGTAACTATACACAAATAACATTCTATACAATGTAACTATACACAAATTAGCACTCTATACACAAATTAGCACTCTTTACAATGTAACTATACACAAATGAGTAATCTATACAATGTAACTATACACAAATAACACTCTATACAATGTAACTATACACAAATGAGCACTCTATACACAAATTAGCACTCTATACAAAAATGAGCACTCTATACAATGTAACTATACACAAATTAGCACTCTATACAACGTAACTATACACAAATAACATTCTATACGATGTAACTATACACAAATTATCACTATATACAATGTACCTATACACATATTAGCAATCTATACAATGTAACTATACACAAATTAGCACTCTTTACAATGTAACTATACACAAATGAGTAATCTATACAATGTAACTATACACAAATTAGCACTCTATACATTTGCATGTTTTGGAAACCACCGACGGAAAACACCAGGTGAGTGAGCTTCTACCTCAGGCACTTTGCACGTTCCACAGAAGTCGGTTGCTCAGTTGAGCAAAAACGTACTATGTCGCAATTGTTGGACAGAACTGAAACATGCACAATGGGTAATGCTGTAAGCCGCAATAGAACCCATTACTATAATTTACATTACAATACAATGCAAAGATAACTTTGTGCACACAATTTCGTGAGAGTCTAAGGCGATGCGCTGATTTTGTCTTTAGTTTGAGTTTTCCGAGAATTATGTTTTCAGACTTTGCACATTAATTTCTTCTTGAAATACGTCATCCGATCAAAATACGTAAAGAGTGCATCCACAATCGTAGCCAGTACCGGGTCGTGTCAGAGCCAGGATTCGTGATGGACCTGTCTAGTGCAGGTTCGTGATACTTTCAGGAGTCTGGTACTGGATAGTGTGAAACGGTTCCCCAAATCCGGTGCAGGTAAATTAGGCGTTTGAGTCAAAAACAGGTCTGGAAGGGGCACAAATTCCGTCAATTGTCCGTTATTGATGGAGCGGGCGTGCACGCTTATGCATTGACAAACGTGCCATATGACGAAGTTAGATAAATGAAGTGCAAACTATTTGTCTACGATGAAAATAGAGAGAGAAATATAAAGATAGTTGGAGCATGCTTCCCTGCTTTGAGAAATTGCTCAGCTAGTGAAAAGGTATTTTCGAGGCCTCAAGAAAAAGCCTCCTTCCAAGCACGAGCCAAAGCACTAACTGATGCTTAACGGGATTTGGTGCCAGTCCCTCTATCCAAGTTGAGACAACTCTCGTCTGAATCCCACTTTCACAAGAAAATGACGTTCTGGCACTTCTGTTGCAAGTCAAAAGATGCAACGTACGTCTTTCGTAGATAGGGAGGGCTGGATCATCGTGATAGTGGATCTGCACCTAACATGTTACAATAGGGTAAGTCATATGGAAAAAAAAAAACAACAAAACAGCAACATATTTTGCTATTAGAAAAATAAATCACGGTATACCCAGTTCTGGCTTCAATACAGAGATAGCGCCCAACATTTGGAAGTGCCCGATCCAGCCTTGACTCGGAATCGGACGCCTTGTATACAAGGCACGAAATCGGTGAACTGTCTCACGCTACTAAGAACAGAACTCCTGGGAGGATCGCAAACTAGCACTGGACAGGCCCATTACCGGTCCTGGTTCCGTCCCGACCCGGTATCTGCTACGGCGACGCCCCATTCCTGGAGGCTTGTTACCAATCCTGAACCATCGATGAACGCCTTGATATAACCATATCCAATATGGTTACACCCCATCCTTGTTCGCCGTCCCACACAACCTGCTTCACCAGCCTAGCGATCGCAAGCATCGCAGGAAGCTTCTCTATCATCCCACTACTCTGTGTTAGAAAATTCACACCTACAAGCACCATCTTCCTATCTCGATCTGACAATGCCCAGAGAAGACTCAACCTTCTGCGCACCTGTCAAAGAGGTTCACCGGCTTTTGTTCGCTTCCACTTATTCCGTCAATGACCGCTGATACATTTCCCGCATCTGTCCATCTGTAAGTCAAGAAAGGCCAGCCGTCATTCAAACAACTATCCCAGTCTGGTCTAGTCGTTGATGTACTGCTACAGGCCATTCTTTTCGCATCGACGACTCCCATCAAATTTCAACCCATTTTGCTTAAGGGACACACACACTTTGTGTTTCTTCGATAATACTTTCTCGATCATAATATAGGCACATCCTCCCAAGCCCTCTCATCAGTTAAATCCCTGAAAGAGCGTGCACATCCGTTCCAGTAGTAACTGACGGTTGACGGTATTTGGCGCAAGATCACTATAGTCTAACTTTCACCCTGGCAAGGAGACGACCTTTTATCACTTCTGTTTCCTACAACAATCCAAAAGACGTAGCGAACATCTTTTTTATTCGCTTAGGTGGGCTGGATTTTCGAGATAGTGGATACACTCGAAACATAGTATGATCCGCGAAATATTATCGGAGAAACATAGCGGCTCTTTTATCAGAGCATTCTGTGTGCCACTTTTGTCATTCACAGAAAAACTTCCAAGGTATACAATTTAAGTCCATAACGGATTTAGAAAGTATTATGGTCTTATACCCTTATTCACTAACAAAATGTAAGGTACACATCTTCCCAAACTTTCATACAGCCTTAGGATGTCTTAGCTGGTACCCTGATTTATGTTGCGCTAATGTATTCCATATACATCAGCTTGTAGTCTTGTTCAACCGGACGCTTGCAAGACTTTGAGGTATCTATGCCGAGCGAGAGTTTGATCAAAGTCTTCACAACTCATTGTTACCAATAGTTGACGTTCGTCTTTTGTATGAAAGTTGCAGGACTCACGGTAATAATTATATGGAAGAATGGGAACCAGTCTAGAAATGGGTAAAAATAAAATAGAGTATATACGGGTTTGGCTGGCCAGGATTAATCGATAATAAAAATAGGATTTTAGTAAAAGAATCTTTTGAGAGCTTATCATAGTTGTAACTGAAAAAATAGAGACAACGTTTCATTGATAGAATTTCAGTCCTTTTACAGACTTGAACTTGGAAAACTCATTACTGAAATTAGCACCTGATTCTTTGGTGCTGAATTGAAAACACATGTTTCAAACACATATAGATTCAGACAATGCCGCGGCTCATATGGTTTTCTTTACACAGAAGCTAGCATCAAGGATATGTATATATTGATAAATATAGGTTTGATCATGAGCATTCAAAAATTTAAAGTTATTGAATTTTTAATAATCATGATGTTTCCATAGGTTTACTATGGGAGTTGAATTAGTACCGTGAGTCCTGCGCAGTTTCTGTTATATTTGTGCAACTTCTCTTGACAGAGTCTAAATACAAACAAAAATAAAAGCACTGTGCATGCTAATTCTCTACCAGAGTGACCTGTTGTCTAATCTTTCCCTGGGATATTCATTGGGTCCTACTCCACTCTAACAGTAAGTACTGCTTTGCGACTGGGATTAAAATTATATACTTTCTAGTACCTGATTCTATTGAGCACGCAAGGCGCATGCACGAGTTCGAGGTTCAGCTCAAAACTCATGCAAATCTTCTCATAGTAAGATTCGGAGGGCGAGACCATTCATTGCAGGCTGTACGTCGACACAGTAGACAAGTGTTTATGTATTGGCTGTGCATTGATATCATGATACACAACATTGTCTTAAGTAAACTAGGTCATAGCATAGATTGTAATGAAAGCAGTCTGTCGACCGATCAGTTACTATACTGAATTTTTACAGTCCACCGTTACCACAAATTACATGTATGTAGAATGAATGCATGCATGGTAACCATTGTATGGAGACATAATAAAATATGTTTATAAACTTCATAGAATACCTAAATATTCGCGAAATTATTAATAATGAAAATGTACGTGATACAACACCGAAGAGAGTTTATTATTGAAAATGTGTTGCGAAAATGCCAAATTAAAAATATTCACGAAATTATAATGACACTAAAAGCTCATGAATAATGATATCTCAACTTTCATGTTTTATAGATTGTCGTGTCATATTGGTGGGTGTGTTATTCTATAATGGATTTTATTAGTCATATTGTCTTAAGTAATGACTAATGCATGGTCCCTATTCAAGACTCGGCTATTTCAATCCGTATCTGAAACGGGTTTTGTGATCATGTTTGTTTGCGCCGGTTTCATTCATATATACATTGTAAACACGGTTACATATTGTGACTTACGTATCATTACCCTTAAAAATGGTTTGAAATATCGTGGTTTCATGTGCGGATCAAATACCCTTTTATGTTTAAATAAGAAAGATGTTTTAGGGAAAAATAATATCTACTTTTGTAAGGAATGCACAAATAAGGAATTACATTTCCGATTGATGATATAAGGATAAAACTTACTGATGGTTTCGGTAAGTTCCAACATTCGTCAACACCGTCAGTCTTTATTTATGGATTCAAACTTTTCGCTCTTCTTCTTGGAAAGGTTTGAACTATGCAGCCGATCCCCTTATTCTAGTTTTGTGTAAGATAAGCAGGGCTTTCGAAGGAAATAACAAGTTTCGACTTCAGAAGTCTCATATAGTGAGCATGATAATGGAAGACATCTTTTTTACGTTTGAGGAAAAATGTCAAGAGGACATCAAAATTGGCATCTATGGGATAAGTGTGATATTTCAGCTAGTGATTTGTCATTCAAGTATTTTTGAAATATAATTTACTAGAATACATCCTAGATTCTCGGGAAATGTTACAAATAATAATCCATATATTATCGGTGATTGTGGCTAATTTTGACCATCCATACCATGCAACAGTCAATTTGTTGGCATTATACATGTTTACTAATAACTGAGGGGCTCCGGGTGGCCGAGTGGTCTAAGGCGCTCGCGTTTACAAATCACTGACATCTCACATCTGTCCGCGTGGGTTTGAGTCTCGGGCTCGCCCAACATGGGTATGTGAGAAAGCTTGCCAGTAGCTTCCCGTGGGTCGGTTGTTCTTCCCGGGGTTTTCTCAGCTTCTTTCTCCACCAAATATACTGGCCACCATTTAGAGCCTATCATGTGCTGAAAAATGGCGTTAAACCCATAACAACCAACCAACCAACCAATCAACCAAACAACCAACTAAAAACTGTTTGAATTTTCATCCCTATTTAAACGTTTGAGTGGACCTTTTCGTGGCGACTAGTCCAGATGGAATGATAAGATGATTTTTTTTTCTGCAAGTTGATACTGTTAACATGTTCTCGTTTGGTTTTATTAAAGATTATATCTCTTTAGTATTTAATTGTGTAAATGTGATGAAAGTAATGTGTAGGGGAATTTTACATATAAATGTGTAGGGGAATTCTACATATAAATGTGTAGGGGAATTTTACATAGAACCGATAGGAAGGAGATGAGCGTGTTGCATAAAGACCTTACTCATGTTTTGAAGATCGTACAGAAAATTAAAATAACTTGTAGCACGTAGTCTTACCAATCCAGATGTGGACGCGAGGTGGTCTTCGATTTAGTGAAATGGGAGAAAAAGGTGGAAACCATCAACCTTGGATGGATGACCACATAACCTGAGCCTCTGAGAGAGAGAGAGAGAGAGAGAGAGAGAGAGAGAGAGAGAGAGAGAGAGAGAGAGAGAGAGAGAGAGATTTCACCATAACAAAGCATAGATGTCCCTTGATGAGATATGGCTATCATTAAATAGACAGGTATTGGCTTTCCACGTAAAGGATAGACGATTAGTCAGGTTCATGAAAGTAACGAAGTGGTCGTCATTTCATCTTATGATCATGATATGGTGTTAAAAACGAAACTTTCCCATTCACACATTTCATATATCATTTTCTATGAAAGATTCGAACAAGATAGCATATATAAATTAATATAACAACGTTTTAAAACTCATTGTGTCCGTTATTATTACTCTGCAGACATTTAAAAAAAAAACGAATTGTGGTCACACGAGACCATTGTTCCATATTAATGTCACTAGAAAATAGGATTTCCACATGCAACAAAGGTTCTAAAATCTTCAAGGACGAAAACTTCCTCAGTTGTAATTTTTTTTAGTTCCTTTTCCCCAAAATTCGTTTACATATCTAATATCTAATGGTTTCCAGAAAAGTTTTCCCCCAATTTTTGAAAGTAAATCCCACCTATTTTTCTGATAAAGTTCACCACAGAAAAAGAAGAATGTCATGGATATAATTGTTGGTGACTTGCTATTTTTCGAAGATTTTGAAGTTGTTTTATTTACATGAGGTTGATAAGATTAGAAGTAAACAGAAACATTAGACCAGTTGAAACGGTTGATAAAATTAGAAGTAAGTAGAGACATTAGTCCCGTAGAAACGGTTGATAAGATTAGAAGTAAGTAGAGACATTAGACCAGTAGAAACGATTTCTAAGATTAGAAGTAAGTAGAGACATTAGACCAGTAGAAACGGTTGATAAGATTAGAAGTAAGTAGAAACATTAGACCAGTAGAAACGGTTGATAAGATTAGAAGTAAGCAGAAACATTAGACCACTAGAAACGGTTGATAAGATTAGAAGTAAGTAGAGACATTAGACCAGTAGAAACGGTTGATAAGAATTGAAGTAAGTAGAGACATTAGACCAGTAGAAACGGTTGATAAGATTTGAAGTAAGTAGAAACATTAGACCAGTAGAAACGGTTGATAAGATTTGAAGTAAGTAGAGACATTAGACCAGTAGAAACGGTTGATAAGATTTGAAGTAAGTAGAAACATTAGACCAGTAGAAACGGTTGATAAGATAAAAAGTAAGTAGAGACATTAGACCAGTAGAAACGGTTGATAAGATAAAAAGTAAGTAGAGACATTAGACCAGTAGAAACGGTTGATAAGAAACATTAGACCAGTAGAAACGGTTTAAATTCACAATGACCCCCATCTTCTATTGACATTTCCACAGCAGTACCCTTCTTAAATGTTCTTCGCCTTCCAAATGATTTTTAAATGTTCTGAATAATATGTTCATTCGGAACATCTTTAACTCTTTCCGATATTAGATGAAAATATACTCGTCTTCAAGGAAGAAAAAAGGAGATCTTTTCAAGAACACGATGGAATTGCCGAGAACGTTCCGACTGATGTATAGGAACATCTCTGTTGGTATTACTCTTTGTGATTGTATTATTGTACATTCTTTTACTTATGTATTATTGTACATTCTTTTACTTATTTTACCTGAATTTCGAGTTTTATTGTTTCCTTGGAGAAAGTACTATTTTCTGTCAATTGTAATGTATCTTACACGTCAGATAGAGAAAGAGCATCATTATTATTGCAAGTTTAACAAGGAAGGAACAAGTCCTTTCCATAATTTTAACATACGGGCTGAAGCTCATTCTGTCTGCTGAAAACGTTTAATTAAATACAATTTTATCGTAACGTACGGTTTTACATCAAAATTTATTTCACACTGGATGTTTACACGCTTTTTGAGAACACGCTATTTCTTTCCACGTTTCATAATTTTATTTGGGGATGAGCGTATATCCGACTTGATTAGAGCGCTGGTGCATGAGAGCAAGGCAACGAGTGCCGTTACTCCCGGTTGCGGGTTCGATCCCTGCTTGGAACGAATTATAACTCACTAATATGTCTGATTATATCGGTGTCATATATATATATATATATATATATATATATATATATATATATATATATATATATATATATACATATATAACTCATGATTACGTTTCTGCTTGACATTGGAGTATTAGGAAACACAAAGAGACGGGTTTGCAAAGCCTTGGAGGAGGCGGTAGAAACAGGTTCTGCATGGACATGATGGAAAAGAAGTCAGTCCAGCGGTAAGACTGGCCAGCCGAGTACAACCCTCCCTGTACATCACGGGCCTAGCTCTCAGCTGATGATTCTGCTGGTCTTGGATACAGCTAAATACTACCTGTATGTGTATATATTTAAATCGATAGATTGGACACACACACACACACAAACATATATATATATATATATATTGGCAGCTTAGAAGGAGGATTGTATTCATCATCAAAATTAAAATACATAAACGAATAACCACTCAGTGAATCACCTCTTGAAATAAACGAGGGACTACACATTTAATTTAAGTATGGTTGAATATCAGTGATGACGCAATATAGATGTGATCTCTCTCTCTCTCTCTCTCTCTCTCTCTCACACACACACACACACACACAGATGTATCTGCATAATGGGATTATTGTGGCAACTTGATAAAGCAGAATGATGAGGTTGGTTGCTAAAGTTTACAATTTTTTTAAAAGGTTTTTTGTTGGGGTATGACAGAAGTTTTCACTGTCGTCAGTGTTTTTGTGATTGTTAACCATGGCAAAGTGTATTTCTATTGAACTCCAGTGTCTGTAATGTGATTACATCGCAAGTCCTGAAATACATTAGTGACAATATTGAATGTAATGTGGCCACAGTAGGACGGTTGTCTTTAGGCAATGGGAATCATAAATTTTCTCATCAAACCGCGCACGCTGTAGGATGTTGCCATGGATTCAAAGTGATCAACTGAATCAGAATCACTTACTTTGATTAATAAGCACATGGCAGTGTTTATCCAAGACATTTAACACAAGTTTGACTATTGTCATTTTTTGCATATTTATGAATAAAATCAGTGCCATTAGTAATATTTGTGTTTCTGTAATCAACCACCGTACATCAATATATGAGCTACATTGAAGCCCTAAGTGCAAAATGAGTTGTAATTTTTTTTTTAAATATAGGGTTGGGAGATACAACCGGATAAATCGTATTCGAAAGGTGGACAGAATGAAAATGTGCGAAATACATCGAACATGTGCATATAAAAGCGCTTAACAGAAAGTATAACCGTGAGATGAATGTACAGTTAAATCGCCGGATTTTGATAAAAGTATATTAGCGTGCCCGGTTAAAATTTGTTTCTCAAAAGGACAATTGTTTGCGCTCAAATGGTCTACTTTTTCGTTAAAATGTCTCCCGCCGGAAAGAAGAACCTCTGCTGTAGTACGTTCTTGTTGCCCACTAACAGTGTAGAAATTCATTCTCAAGTGTGGGGGCGTTCTGCCATTAAGACAGAAGCACTTAAAGTTTAATCTTTTTTCTTTCTTGATTGTTACAGTTGTGACGACACATCCGACGTACTCTTTATGACTATTCAGTTGGCGGAACTAAGCGAACCTGATGCAATTCACAAGCTTTAAATGGGTGGCGGAACTAAGCGAACCTGATGCAATTCACAAGCTTTAAATGGGTGGCGGAACTAAGCGAACCTGATGCAATTCACAAGCTTTAAATGGGTGGCGGAACTAAGCGAACCTGATGCAATTCACAAGCTTTAAATGGGTGGCGGAACTAAGCGAACCTGATGCAATTCACAAGCTTTAAATGGGTGGCGGAACTAAGCGAACCTGATGCAATTCACAAGCTTTAAATGGGTGGCGGAACTAAGCGAACCTGATGCAATTCACAAGCTTTGGATGGGCAGCCATTTGCCCTTATACGTGAAGGAATCGGAGTGGAGATCGAATTCGGGACCCAAAATGTGCGAAGCGAACATGTTACCACCGCGCTATTCGTCTGCATATAAAAGACTGGTCCACAAAGATGCTTATTAGATCAACTGCAATAAGAATAAAAAGAGTTTGACAAGTTGAAGATATATAATCAGTAATTGCCACCTCATCAGATGGTATGGATCGAAAGGTCAACAAACTGTGCTTGTACCGGAAATGCTTACAGAATTATATATTAAATCTACTCTTGTACTAATTTTTCATTTATTTTTTCTTTTAAAATCAAATAAATATTTATTAATATATACTCTGCATGATATACAACTGACATTGCAATTCCAACTGAGGATTGAAATATTTTGACTGTGCAAGTGGTGTAGCTGTTTAATGGAGGTAAAATATACTGAGAAATGATTGTCGGAAATGACTTGGTAGGAAACGTGGCTTTCATTTTTGTTTGTTTGTTTGTTTGTTTATTATATATGTATGTTGCCTGTACAGCTTCATTCATTTGAGATTATTTTACGTTGAACGATGGAGTTGTATAAGTAACTGCTCTATGCATTTTCTTCGCAATATTTAAAGTAACACATTTTTCATAGGACATAAACCATTTATCCCTTTCTAACCTGCCATCAACCATTTATCCCTTTCTAACCTGCTAAAAGAAACTTTAATCGGAGTGAACCCATGCCAATGCCCTGTAACAGTGGAGAAGATCCTTTACGGGTGTGTCGAGTTTCAGCTAACAAAGCCGAAATACATGTTTACTTAAACGTTTAAATTGTCCAAGTTCTTACAACATATTAAACGCACTTAACTCCCCTGTCATGTCTCTGGTGCTTTTTTTCACTGGGGTTTATTGCTTAGTATTCAACTGCACGTCAGCTCATAAAAAGCTATATCTTCCTGAGACATTTGGAGTAATATGCCTGGCCAAGAGACACACCAAGGGGGCCAATCCGGCCTAGTCTGGGCACTATCCGAACCACACAATTTCGGTCGCGAGTCCAGCACTCTAACCAGTGAGTCACCACGGATCCCAGCACTGGGTGTGAAGGAAACTGACAATACGAAGGAAACTAACGTCACGACTTTACACGAGTACTCAGTTACACTGAAACTAACGTGATGACCTTACACGAGTAGTCAGTTACACTGAAACTAACGTAACGACATTACAAGAGTAGCCAGTTACACTGGCACGTGTAGGAATCGAGAGCTTAAGCACAAGATTCGAGAGCTTCAAAGAGAGTATGTTAGTACAGCGCTATACAGGTTAATGTGTAGCCCATACGTTCCATTAGTAGATATGTCAATTACGATTAAATGAAAAGTATTTTGACTTTAATTATCAATAACTACCGCGTCAAATCAGAGCTGTAACTGAGAGTTTAGCAAGACAGTCTCTTGTGAAATGGCTAATAGTGAAAAAATCAGGAAGGGACAAGATCCATGGTCAGGTGTATAAAATCGCTTAATCTTTTTTTTACCTATTGAAAGAACAACCCCTACAGTCTAAGAGGGTAAAAGGGACGAATTGCATTGGTGCTTCTTATTAAATTCGTATATTTTGTATTTTGCTTCATGGGAAACGCAGTTATGAATAATCCAAGATTTCAAACCCGATTTTCATTCTTTTGTACACGTTCCTTCAAGACAAATGTGATTGTGACTGTTACAAAATAAAGAATAAAATAATGTCCATGCTTCTGGCTATATTCGTCAACAAATTTACAATGTGCTTATTAAAAAATGTTTTTGTGAGAGATGCAAGTTTTCATATGATATTTGTCACATTAAAATTTGTATTATGCATCCTGTTTTAATGCATGATGCAAATTTATGAATAACTTTTCGGCATCGTGCAATATTAAATTCTATTTTTTGTTTTTGTGTTCCCCCACCCCCACTCCCAATTACATCATGAAACAACGCTTTATAACTACGAAACTAAAATACTAGGCAGGACGGAGTACTGACATGAACAAACAAAAAAGAAAAAAAATATACCTCCAGAGGTTTGGTACTATTAATGATATGACTACCTTTATAAGTGTATGTTTTATTCATTGAACGTCAAAAGTTCTGACTACATATACAACGTTCTGTATTGAATGGTCGTTGCCTTTTCCATGTAATTCACGAGCAAAAAAAAATCCCTTTAATGAAATTATTGGAATACCAACCTGGCTACTTTGCACATGTGAAATGTCGTATAAATCTGTGTATAACGATCATACTGCGATCATGCTCTCTCTCTTTCTCTCTCTCTCTCTCTCTCTCTCTCTCTCTCTCTCTCTCTCTCTCTATATATATATATATATATATATATATATATATATATATATATATATATATATATATATATATTAGCTGAGGGTCTACATTTTTGTTTAGCGATTCTTTTCTTAAATCACGAAAAGAACGAACAGCGTAAACCCTGCTCTGTCAACGCATTATGCAGTTACAGATCGGGGTTTTGAACTGTTCGCAATTTGATGCCCCTTATACCGGCCCCAATACGGTACATGTACACAGGCCCCAATACGGTACATGTACACAGGCCCCAATAAGGTACATGTACACAGGCCCCAATACAGTACATATATATATAGGCTCCAATACGGTACATGTACACAGGCCCCAATACAGTACATATACACAGGCCCCAATACGGTACATGTACACAGGCCCCAATACGGTACATGTACACAGGCCCCAATACGGTACATGTACACAGGCCCCAATACGGTACATATACACAGGCCCCAATACGGTACATGTACACAGGCCCCAATACGGTACATGTACACAGGCCCCAATACAGTACATGTACACAGGCCCCAATACAGTACATGTACACAGGCCCCAATACGGTACATGTACACAGGCCCCAATACGGTACATATACACAGGCCCCAATACAGTACATGTATATAGGCTCCAATACGGTACATGTACACAGGCCCCAAATTACGGTCGGCCCGCCGAGAGGGGGGGGGGGGAATTGTCCAGGGGCCCGGCGATTTATAGGTGCCCGCAGTCAACTCCGGTTTAAAAAATAAATTAATCTTTTAAGTAAATATTAAAATTTGTTCCTTGCTAGAGTTTAAGTTATGTAAGATTACTACAGGTTTTATATGCAAAACTGTACACAGGTTTTTATATATATATATATAAAAATTAAACTAGTTTTTGGGGCCCGTGACTGCTGTTGCCCAGGAGCCCGGAATTTCTGTCGGCGAGCCTGAATACGGTACATGTACACAGGCTCCAATACGGTACAGGTATTTACATCTTCCTAAAGTTCAGTCTAGTTGGATAATGGATCAATATGATTAATCAGCAAAGTAGGATGAATGCATCTCTTATTCATCATCCAAATGTTGATTCTGAGATAACATTGGTGTGTCGGTTTAATCAAGTAATAATGTGATAAATGTAGCTAACTATAGTATTTGCTTCTAAAAGTAGAATTCACTCTGCCCCTCAAATAGGATTTGAACATTGCACGTTCTTTTTATGCTGCATTTGCCCAATTGAATTCGAGGTCTTCGACTGTAAAGCGTAGCTGTATGGGTAGTTTCAGCAGACTATTTGTGAACGAGTGAGTTGGTTCAATGAATGACACTTGAGAGCTAATAACTAATAGTTCTAAGTACACCTGTCTTAAATACTTAGTCAGAATTAATGTCTAGTACTGTCATTAGTATCGTCCACGCCCATTGCGAGTTTTCAAAACTCACGATAAGCATGTAATGCCCGAGAGAAACAGAGAATTGAATAGAATTTATTTGGCTTAAGGTTTGTTGTTTTTCGATGCAGAAACACAAGTAAGTTATATGGTATTGAGGCCCAAGGACACACCACGGTACAGACTCTAGTTGATTCGAACCCGGACACTTTCAATTGCGAGTCCAACACACTAACCCTTAAGCCACCGCAGCTGCTGCCTCCATTAGTCGCCTCTTACGACATGCAGGAGGGCGCTTTGGGCTTACTCTACACCGCCAAGCCCACAGAGGGCAAGTAATTATAACGTACACCCAAATGAAAGCAGGGTAGATTCAGATCTTTCTTCACATAGATGCGGTGTCAGATAATTTTGTGTACTTGTGTTTTCAAGCGAACTAAGTAAACCTTGATCTGTTAAACTCTGATATGTTAACCCTGATCTGTTCGCCCATTGTGCGATGGTAGATCTGGCGTGCGCCTTGTGCTGGAGTAAGTATGGTGCTGCTGTATGTGTGTGGAATATATGTGTGTGGAATATAAACGGTTAAACGCTGACTTTACGTAAATTTGGACTTATTGAGTGATTGATTGAATAATTATAACTGATTTTAGATGGATGTTCAATTCTGTCTTCCATTAATTCGTTTTGTTCTTGTGTGTGTGTGTGTGTGTGTGTTTGTATATATATATATATATATATATATATATATATATATATATATATATATATATATATATATATATACATACATATTCGTTCATTTTGTGTAAGCGTCTGGGAGGTTTTTCGTACTCACGCCATTAATACACAATACTGAAAGGAATGAATGAACAGACAACAAAATTAATTGCAGAACCTATCATTGAATGTATACAAAGATCGTGAAGCACATAAGGGCAAAATTTACTAGTTATTTCTAAACTAGTCAAATCTACTAGATTTATAATAAATTGCGGACTATGAATATATTTCAAAAGCCAAACTTTAAAAAAATGTAAAGTCAGTTATACCGCATAAAACAGCTAAATTATCACAATACTGATATTCAAGGCATAAAACACCCAAATTTCTCACTATATGATATTCAAAGCATAAAACAGCCAAATTATCACAATAGTGATATCCAAAGCATAACACAGCGAAATTATCACAATACTGATATTCAAGGCATAACACGGCCAAATTATCATAATTCTGATATTCAAAGCATAAAACAGCCAAATTATCACAATGCTGATATTCAAGGCATAAAACAGCCAAATTATCACAATACTGATATTCAAGGCATAAAACAGCCAAATTATCATAATACTGATATTCAAGGCATAAAACAGCCAAATTATCACAACAGGGATATTCAAGGCATAAAACAGCCAAATATTCACAATAGTGATATTCAAGGCATAAAACAGCAAATATTCACAATAATGACATTCAAGGCATAAAACAGCCAATTATGACAATACTGACATTCAAGGCATAAAACGGCCAATTATGACAATACTGACATTCAAGGCATAAAACGGCCAATTATGACAATACTAACATTCAAGGCATAAAACGGCCAATTATGACAATACTAACATTCAAGGCATAAAACGGCCAATTATCACAATAATGACATTCAATGCATAAAACGGCCAATTATCATAAAACGGCCAATTATCACAATACTGACATTCAAGGCATAAAACGGCCAATTATCACAATAATGACATTCAAGGCATAAAACGGCCAATTATCACAACACTGACATTCAAGGCATAAAACGGCCAATTATCACAACACTGACATTCAAGGCATAAAACGGCCAATTATCACAATAATGACATTCAAGGCATAAAACGGCCAATTATCACAATACTGAGATTCAAGGCATAAAACAGCCAATTATCACAATAATGATATTCAAGGCATAAAACAGCCAATTATCACAATAATGATATTCAAGGCAAAGGCTGCTGCTTACTGTTTAGTTTGACTTTTCGCAGGTTGTAGTTATGATTTATTCGTGGAGATATACGACATGCCCCTAAATCGTCGGTAAAACCATGTAGCATTGACTGAATGACTGATTGACTGACTGACTGAATGAATGATAAAATTAATGAATTAATGATTGAAAGATGATACATTTATATCCATAAAAACTAGAGTTTATGTTTCACAATTTTCGTGTGCGTAACTCTATTCTTTATACATATATGCTACGAAGGTTCAGCCATCATATATTTTATGTATAAAGGTACATGTTTAAACAAGAAGATCTTAAACTAGGAATCATTCTTCATCAGTTTATACAAAACAATTTGATGTCCTTGTTTGCATGATCATGGGCACATTTGGTACTCCGTTTTAATACAGCCACCTTCACCATGTTACTTGTTGTGATCCCAATGTCATATAGTGAAGTAGATTTTCTTTCGTTACTTGTTTTGATCCCAGTGTCATATAGTGAAGTAGATTTTCTTTCGTTACTTGTATCCCAGTGTCATATAGTGAAGTAGATTTTCTTTCGTTACTTACATGAGTCAACTCATCTAAATAAAGATTAGTGTTAATGAGTTGAGAATTCGAAATGAGCTTAAGGTTTATGTGCCCGTTTTGGGCATTATTTTTGGCCATATGACTTCAAATGAGCACATCAGAAACTATACATTTTAATTATTTCTAACTGATAGGAATACCTAGATTACAGTATTGTAAGTGTAACTAGGTAAAAAAAAAAAAACTTTAACCAACTCCCACTAGAATAGCCAAATTAATTCTGATTAAAAGGATTCATTTTCAGTTTTAAATTGACCTCTTTAACATGTAATTGTAAAGTTGAGGTTTGTCCCCGGTAACATCAAACTTCACCAAAAAGTATCACTTCCATTTAGGCATTATGGGATTGCAGACTACGTGCAAGATTTACTCCTAAATTGAATAGGTTGACAATGTAATTCGCAACTTCGAGACAAATCCTACAAATGATACCTCGAATGTATGTCCAATATATCATTCAAACCACCTCCGCTATTTACGAAACAAGGATTGACCGAGAAGCTGCGAATGCACTGAACTTCTCGGTCAATCCCACGGCTCGCAGGTGCCAAGCCTAAACTGGCAAGCCAATATGATAGGCCAGTAACTCGTAAATCTGTGTCCCTCTATTAGTTAGTCGTGTAGCGGAGTACATAAACGAGTGCATGCGAAGCAGGGAACCAGACTAATGGGCGCGGTGCATCGTGGAAAAAAGTACAGAGATCCAGTACTTTCACTGAGACGAAGGATGCTAGTTCTCTGCGGTCTCACGAGCACCGGAAGTGTGATGCAATTGTCAGCGAAAATGCTACATAAATAGACGAGGTGGTCTGAATAGATTGAGGTTTCTTTTGTGCGAAGAAATTTACGGCGAAGTGTATGATTTTTCTTTGAATTACTGCGCAAACATACATCGGAGGCATATTTTGTCTCGCAGAAATAGCCGATGTGGTCTGAATGGAAAACGTACAAAAATTACGCATCTCTGAAACCGAAGATTTGACAACGGAAGTGCTCCAGTTAGCATGGGCAATTTTACGTTTTGAAAAAACAGATGTCAACATATTTTTACGAAGAATTTTACTTAGCTAAAACGATCAAGACATATATTACATTGACCTTAGCAAATCACCACAACAAATAAAGTAAAGTGGCCAAATGTTTGAAACTGTTTTGTTAGACAGTTAACATACATACGTATCCGCCTCGGACTTTGTAATTGTTAGTGAAGTTTTTAGAAACTAAAACAAAATTAAATTGTCTGTTCTAGTGACAGTTGATTCAGTATTTTCTTTACCTATTTGTAATACAATAATGTAATCTAAGTACTCCTATCACTTAGAATTAATGTATAGTTTATGCTGTATTCATTTGAAGTCCTATGTCCCAAGTTTAATGCTGTGTTCATTTGAAGTCCTACGTCCCAAGTTTAATGCTGTGTTCATTTGAAGTCCTATGTCCCAAGTTTAATCACCCAAACATGCACATAAACCTTGAGCATTTTGCTCAGTCCTCAGTATCTCTTGATGCGATACTTGTATGTACCTTCTATGATGATGTTTGCAAATAAATACTGTTTAAATACTGTTAAACCATTAAGTGAATTCCGCGCTGGGCATGAATCTGCTATGTCTTTCATTATCATCATCATCATCATCATCATCATCATCATTATCATCATCATCATCATCATCATCATCATCATCATCATTATCATCATCATCATCATCATCTTCTTCTTCTTCTTCTTCTTCTTCTTCATCCAAGGGTCGCGGGTTTAATACCTGCCCAGGCTAGCCAGGGTCTGCTGCCTCAGGAAGTCCTTGAGAAATGTACTTAGTTCCCATTTCCTGGGCATGATATAACCAGTAATGTATTGAAAGTGCTGTTAAAACCAACAAAACAAAGAAACTTCTTCTTCTTCTTGTACATAAAATAGGATTTTGGCGCACAATTTGTTTTGATTAAAGTTCAAAGCGGAGGATGAAAAATGCATGCATTAGGGCCAGTAAAGTGGAAGAACCATATAGCTTCCGGTAATGTCGGGGGATAGGTAATACCATTGATCATAAAATCATCGTAAAGAAGATTGCACCGGAAATGTTCACAGACTCCGGATGTACCTAGCAATTCTTTGCTTCTTTGTAAGAGAGAGTACGGGTAACAAAAGTCAGAGAGAAATCAAAGCAGTAGCGTCGTAACAAAACAAACAAGCTGCTTTGGGTTGTCGGTGGAAATGAAATAACAGGGAGAAATAACAAAGTCAAAAGTATAATTAGCATTGTCCCTCATTTTATTTTACTTAGTACATGTTTACGACTCATCCAGTCCTATAACAATATAAACAATAATTGTTTCGAAAATTCTTGTGTGTAATGCAGACATAACAAGGACATTATTTTGTCATGTGTTTTCATGAACAAAAGTATAAAAAAAAATCCTTTATTATTTTATCACTATTTTCTATGGGTCACACAGGAAAAGCAAAATACTAATGTATGATTGAATTCATGCTATCTTTGAATGGCTGTCAGCTGCAATGTATTACCAAGTACATGAAGAAGAAAAAATTACAGAAAAGTTAAGCGACAAATATGCCCTTCCTGGGGATCAACTCCAGTGTCGAAATACTGCAAAGCGAGTATATTCCCGCACGCTGTCTTTTTCGATCACGAGCCATAACCTCCAAAATAGGAAACAAGCCCCCTGTGAATGACACACCACAATAGCCGCTCCGGGCAGATATGATGGTGGGAATCGAACCCGTAAACTTCTGGTCACGACTCTAACGGGTTAGCTACTAAGACACCGCAACTCTCTTAAGATTGCAAAGAGAAACACTGCTGAATGTATTGCATTTAATGAATAAAATAAAATTTATCTTGAAATGTCCAACCACAGTGCCTGAAATGACCTAAACGCAAAACTTAACCAAGACGTGACAAAGGAACGGACGGACGGATAAAGGAAACACTATATACCCCTACAACTGTCGTGGTGGGACAAGAAAATTCTTATTTAAACTTCTGTGCTGATTCAATTTTTATTCTATAGCATGTCTGCAGTAGAGTGAAACTATTTTTGTGGACACCTCCATACGAAACACACCTGCTCATAAAAACGGCATTTATAAACAACTCTTTAAAATGTAACATACAACAGATTTTACCTCTACATAAAAGCACATTTCGACAAAGAATACAGTTTTGCAGTTCACTGGGAGCCACTTGTAGAAAAGTGTCACAATATACACATTAATCTGCGTATCTTTGTCTTTATCAAAATGCAGTTAATTTTAAAAAGTAGGTTTCATTGACATCGAAAGTCCCTCTGTACTCTTAAGTTGTATTACTGGCTGACGTTAATTAAGGCTCACACTATCTTATAGTACATTGAAATGTCACATAACCCATACATGCAGTCGCCCACATCATTCTATCACGGTGTTTATCAAGTCATCTATGCTTGCCATGTATGTACGTTAGCCCTCATTACTCATGTTGAACAGGGACAGGACTTTTAAGGTTTGCTCAGTTTTAATACTGTATCTTTATTATTCCACTTTTGTTTCAAAGTTAGAGTGCAATCATTTGACCCGTTAACATTTTTTTCAATATATATATACATATATATATATATATATATATATATATATATATATATATATATATATATATATATATATATATATATATATATATATATATAATGTTGTAGTGTTATGGTACTTAAAGCAACGAATTTAACCTATAAATTTCATATAATTCTGCTACTGATATTTAAAGTTACTATATAATTCAACAAAAATACGGTCAGTTGTCTCTGTTGTTTAAAGTGTGTGCAGTTAATTAGGTTTTATTAGTAATCAGTGCTGACATGTAATTGGTCAGTTCTTAGGAGTGGCAGACAGGTGGGTGGAGTGACAGTAGGGTCAATTTCACCCGCAGACAAGAGACAGGTGGAGGGAGTTAGTGACTATGATTAATTATTTTACGTAGATAATACTATTACGGAGAGAATCAAAAATTTTAACACACCAGCATATGTAATGAGATTTCTGACTAGTCGAAGGTGAAAATTCGCGTAGTAAAATGAACGAAAAACAGTCGCAAAGTTCGATCCCACTATGACTTCCTGATCATCTTTGTGACGTTATGCCAATGGAGAATTACATATTTCGCTATTTTCAACAAAATGTTCAGTTTTGTGCTAAAATGAGGATAACGCATTGCGGGTAAAACTTTATTGGCGACAACAAAACCGCCTTCAACGTACTCAAATTCGATGTATCGAAAAGTGAACTTGTTTTGCTGCCATGTAACTATACATTTTTAAATAAATAAATGCATTCATACAGAGAGAAGGAACTTGTTTTGGTTTGGCTTGGTGTTTACGGCATAGCAACAAACTGAAGGTTATATAGTGCCGAAGCAAGTAGAACAAAGTGCCTTGCCGAAGGACAAACCACGGTGGTCGATCCGGGCTGACTGGATGGTGGCAATTTAGCCCGCACCCTTCTGGTCACGAGTTCGACGCCTTAACCACTGAGCCACAGTCGCTCGAAGAAAGAAAGAAAGGAGTACACAAGAAAACAACAATTGAAAACGGGTCCAGGAAGAATGGTTATCATTGGAAAACTATGTATATGATAGATGATAATACATGCAGGTATGGTAACAGGTACAATGTTTATATGAAAGTTTACAATATTTATACTGTGTTTTTATATTGGAATATAATCACGTTTGTTTTCACGACCGATTGAGTAACATAATAGACTTTAATATTTGATGGAACACGTACTAAAGTGTTTTAACCACATCACACCACAGTGGTAAGGAGTAATGCGATAGGATGGGCTGAAGTGGGTACATCATGTCGAGGTTAAGAAAATGGGTCCGGCACGATTCCGAGATTTGGTTTATAGATCATGTAAAAATAAATACACGCATGCGTGTGTGTGTGTGTGTATTAATGTTAATCTTCTTATCTGAGTCAGAAAATGGATCCGACGTTATTCCGGAATTTGATTTAACCCCCTTTGGTATTAACATACATTTTGTTACAATACATTTTCGTATGTGTGTGTGTGTGTGTGTGTGTGAATTCCTTTAAAATTTCCTACCTGTCTTTTATAAACTATATATAGGAGCGTTGCCAAGATCTATGAAATGGTTGTTTGTTTGTTTATTTTGTTGGTCGGTTGTTTTGTTTGGTTGGTTGGTTTTAACAGCACTTTTATTAACACATTAATGAATATATCATATCGAGGAAATGGAGCCAATCATTAAAATGGCTTTTGATACAATACAAAGTATAAGGACATGGCATTTAAATAGAAAGGAATGCCTTCTTTTGAATATAATTGCAATGATCTACCTATCTATCTATCTATCTATCTATCTATCTATCTATCTATCTATCTATCTATCTGTCTGTCTATCTATCTATCTATCTATCTATCTATCTATCTATCTATCTATCTATCTATCTATCTATCTATCTATCTATCTATCTATCTAATCTACCTTTTGGGGCATGCTATTCCCTGCGGTGTATAAAGCCCTCGAGATTTAGCACAAATTTTACATCGATGAAATCCCCTGATTCTACCTTAGTTGATTTGTGTGCCGGCAGATCAGGGTCTATATTGTTTGTTTAACTGATTACTTCTAACAAACGACATAGACCCAGATATGCTGGCGTATTATGCTACGGCAGATCTGGGTCTGTACAGTTTGCAGTTTGACTCGACTTATAAGCGAGTACAGACGGTAAGTTATTTATTTTAAAACCATCTTTCAGAATTGTGTTAAGAGTATGTTCCGTATGAGCTTATGGATAACACGTACCTAACTAGGAACTGCATAGATCCAGACCTGTCGTCGCTGTGTGCTCCGGCTGATCGGAGTGCACGCTCTTCGCTTGCGAATTATAAGCAAAACGAAAAGAGTAGATCCAGAAAATTCGGTACTGATGATTTCCTATGCAATCGTGTACATTTGAAAGGGAAAATGTTTCGACCGAAAAATGCAAGAATTGGATAAACTGGGAGAAAAAAACAAAATCCCCCCCCCCCCCCGAAAAAAGAAAAACATAAAAAGCACTTGTTATATTTCATCAGAATTAGATGCTTCCGCAGTTCATTAGATTTCAGCTGTCGAACCACTGAGATAAGTTTATTTAGACAACTTATTTTATGGTCCAATACATCACAGTGGAAATTTAGAAAAGTTCTCACAGTTGAGAGCCATCTCTGGTTATACGATATTCACCATGAAAACTGAACAACATGGCGGCACAAAGTTAAGTAAAATAAATAACTAAAACATATCATAACGAGAGAGAGAGAGAGAGAGAGAGAGAGAGAGAGAGAGAGAGAGAGAGAGAGAGAGAGAGAATTTGTGTAGCAAATGATCAAATATCTGTTCAAAATTATGTTGTCACCACTCTCTCTCTCTAAAGATATTTATCCTTTGTTCTTTGCAGATTTTGCAAAACAAAATTACTTGGATCTTTATATCGCTTGAAAAGAATACAAAAGTGTAATTTTGGATCTAAGGAAAAAAATATAATCTAATACCAGACATAACTATTTTGTACAACCAGTCTATGAAAGTTTACGGTCTGGTACTCGGCCTTATGAATTATTTGATCTGACTGAATTTCCACATAATTTTTTTTGTGTGTGTGTGTGTGTAATAGCAGACGCTTTGGAGGATTTTCCTGAATGATTGTCAAAGTGAAATAAAGTACCGTTATGAAACTCAGTAATACATGTATATTGTTTTTAATCACTTTAAATTCAAATTTCAAATTATCACTATTGAACATTTCATCCCAAATTTTACCTTTCTTGAAGGTGAAAGAAATTTTGCGCAGGTACCTCCAAACGACCTTTACATCTCACACATCTTATCTCTGTCAGCGCGAGTTTGAATCTCAGATCGACCAATGTGGGTATGTGAGAAAGCTTGCCAGTAGCTTCCCATGGGTGGGTGGTTCTTCATGTATAAAAATGCGTTAAAACCCCACATAAAAAAACAAGCATCCAAACGGCGAGGACTACCGCATCATAACCCACAGAGTGGTTTATGATGCAATGTTGTATTTGCACTGCATAATAAATCTTTCTCAGTTACGGTTTTATTAGTACCTGAAAGTGAAACCAGTGAAAGGTTATGAAGGACCCTTTAGTATAACTAACCTTTCTATTACTTGTAAATTACGAATCCCAACAAATTGTGACTACCTTAATGATTTTTAACATCGTTATACAAATGTACAAAACCAGGAAAAATATTAACGTCTTTAAATTTGCGAACCTGTAAACCTATCGTACTTGGTGACACATACCCCCACGTGTCTAAGATTAACTAAGACTGCTGTCGATTTCAAAAAGTAGACCCTGTCAATATTTGAACAACCCCCCTGTATAAGAGTTTACGACCGGTTAATATTTTCTTAGCTAATCCATTCGCATTCCGTAAGCCGAGAAGTCCCAAAGCTGGGTCAGTGAGGCAATAATAATAATAATAATAAATAATAATAATAATAATGACGACGACCACACTGTCGCCGTCGATGATGATGACGACGATGATAGCGATGACGATGATTATTATAATTAAAGTATGATAGAAATTACTTCGTGGTCTTTGTCAAAGTTCACACACATAGTTCACACACGCATGCACACACACATACATATAGTTCACACACACACACACACACACACACACACACACACACACACACACACACACACACACATACGTGCTTAGGGCAACAGCAAAGCAGGGGCACCAAAAAAAGAGAAATGAGGGGGCCATATATATATATATATATATATATATATATATATATATATATATATATATATATATATGTGTGTGTGTGTGTGTGTGTGTGTAAACAGAAAGAACAGTATACATACTTTTTCTCAGTATCTATTTTTTTTATTTAAATGTGCTGCTTTTGCCTCATTATACATTGTTGAAAAAAAAAGTAGCCTTATATATGAGAAAGTGCCAGGTTGTCCACCATCCAGATAAAATGAACAGAAAAAAACGTCTGCTGGTGACCTCGGTGGATAGTTGTTGTTGTTGTTGTTGTTATGGGTTTAACGCCATTTTTCAGCACATGATAGGCTATACATGGCGGACAGTATATTTGGTGGAGGAAGAACCCGAGAAAACCCCGAGAAGAACCACCGACAAAGGTGAGATGTCAGTGATCTGTAAAGGCGAGCGCCTTAGACCACTCGGCCACCCGGGGCTCCACCTCGGTGGATAGACTATATGGGAAAAAATGCATGCATGAAATAGCTTCTGTGCCTTTGATTAACAGAAAGAAAAAAAAATCAATTTGTTAAGAGTAAAACCAATAAAATATGCAAGATAAATTGTATTTATATTCCATTTTTTTAATTATATGTAAACAATTACTATTCCTGTCACACAATAATGCTAATGAAAAAATTCTTATTTAGTTCTGTAAAAGCCTTTAAAATTGATTACCAATAATGTCACAGGTAGGGGAGGCAAAATGTCAGTAATTATGTTCATTAACAGCATCTGCTTACGATTTCCAGTTAATACTTGAACAACAATGTTGCTATTATGTTTCTCTCATGGTGGATTGGGCACACCCACATATCTGTGGTAGTTACAAAGTCACGTGGTAGGTTAAGCCTTGTGCGCGCTGAACAGGTGCGGGATTGATTGGAAGACCTGAAAAGGAGTTGAAAGTAAATATTTCATAATACTCATTACATACTGTGTTATTTGTGCTTAAACAGAATAAACATTGCAACTTTTTTGATTCCATAAGTAACTTTTGGTTTAGACTCCAATACACAAACCCCCCTGGGGAGATGTTGACTTTCAGAACTCGAAAGTGGAAGTTTGTTTAATGTTGACTTGTTTTAACTGAGACAGGGTGCAATTTTACAACAATTGACCACTTTACAAGCGGGCAGATATAATAAAATAGTTGTTGTAAAGGATGCAAATAAATAATACATGGATACTGATAAAAGAAATTATCATATATCACATGCAAAACGTCCGACTTTTGAAGGAAAATAATAAATTTAAAATAAAACAAAACCAGAAACAAAACAAACAAATAATCCAGATAGTATTCAAGGACCCCCCCCCCGAAATTTAGGTACAAAAAGGTTGGTTTAAACAGTACTTATTTACAGAAGTCATCATGGAAAGTACATACAAATGAACAAGAGATATAGAGGATTGAGTCATCATGGAAAGTACATACAAATGAACAAGTGATATAGAGGATTAAGTCATCATGGAAAGTACATACAAATGAACAAGTGATATAGAGGATTGAGTCATGATGGAAAGTACATACAAATGAACAAGTGATATAGAGGATTGAGTCATGATGGAAAGTACATACAAATGAACAAATGATATAGAGGATTGAGTCATCATGGAAAGTACATACAAATGAACAAGTGATATAGAGGATTGAGTCATGATGGAAAGTACATACAAATGAACAAGTGATATAGAGGATTGAGTCATGATGGAAAGTACATACAAATGAACAAATGATATAGAGGATTGAGTCATCATGGAAAGTACATACAAATGAACAAGTGATATAGAGGATTGAGTCATGATGGAAAGTACATACAAATGAACAAGTGATATAGAGGATTGAGTCATGATGGAAAGTACATACAAATGAACAAGTGATATAGAGGATTGAGTCATGAAGGAAAGTACATACAAATGAACAAGTGATATAGAGGATTGAGTCATGATGGAAAGTACATACAAATGAACAAGTGATATAGAGGATTGAGTCATGATGGAAAGTACATACAAATGAACAAGTGATATAGAGGATTGAGTCATGATGGAAAGTACATACAAATGAACAAGTGATATAGAGGAGTGAGTCATCAAGCATAAGCTTTTTTATTGTATGTACTCGCTTATATATAAGCGTTTAATATAAGCTTATTTCAAGCTGTCTCCTCATTAACAGTAATATTTACTTTTAATATAAGCTTATTTCAGGCTGTCTCCTCATTAACAGTAATATTTACTTTTAATATAAGCTTATTTCAGGCTGTCTCCTCATTAACAGTAATATTTACTTTTAATATAAGCTTATTTCAGGCTGTCTCCTCATTAACAGTAATATTTACTTTTAATATAAGCTTATTTCAGGCTGTCTCCTCATTAACAGTAATATTTACTTTTAATATAAGCTTATTTCAGGCTGTCTCCTCATTAACAGTAATATTTACTTTTAATATAAGCTTATTTCAAGCTCTCTCCTCATTAACAGTAATATTTACTTTTAATATAAGCTTATTTCAAGCTCTCTCCTCATTAACAGTAATATTTACTTTTAATATAAGCTTATTTCAAGCTCTCTCCTCATTAACAGTAATATTTACTTTTAATATAAGCTTATTTCAAGCTCTCTCCTCATTAACAGTAATATTTACTTTTAATATAAGCTTATTTCAAGCTCTCTCCTCATTAACAGTAATATTTACTTTTAATATAAGCTTATTTCAAGCTCTCTCCTCATTAACAGTAATATTTACTTTTAATATAAGCTTATTTCAAGCTCTCTCCTCATTATCAGTAATATTTACTTTTAACATAAGCTTATTTCAAGCTCTCTCCTCATTAACAGTAATATTTACTTTTAACATAAGCTTATTTCAAGCTCTCTCCTCATTAACAGTAATATTTACTTTTAACATAAGCTTATTTCAAGCTCTCTCCTCATTAACAGTAATATTTACTTTTAACATAAGCTTATTTCAAGCTCTCTCCTCATTAGCAGTAATATTTACTTTTAACATAAGCTTATTTCAAGCTCTCTCCTCATTAACAGTAATATTTACTTTTAACATAAGCTTATTTCAAGCTCTCTCCTCATTAACAGTAATATTTACTTTTAACATAAGCTTATTTCAAGCTCTCTCCTCATTAACAGTAATATTTACTTTTAACATAAGCTTATTTCAAGCTCTCTCCTCATTAACAGTAATATTTACTTTTAACATAAGCTTATTTCAAGCTCTCTCCTCATTAACAGTAATATTTACTTTTAACATAAGCTTATTTCAAGCTCTCTCCTCATTAACAGTAATATTTACTTTTAACATAAGCTTATTTCAAGCTCTCTCCTCATTAACAGTAATATTTACTTTTAACATAAGCTTATTTCAAGCTCTCTCCTCATTAACAGTAATATTTACTTTTAACATAAGCTTATTTCAAGCTCTCTCCTCATTAACAGTAATATTTACTTTTAACATAAGCTTATTTCAAGCTCTCTCCTCATTAACAGTAATATTTACTTTTAACATAAGCTTATTTCAAGCTCTCTCCTCATTAACAGTAATATTTACTTTTAACATAAGCTTATTTCAAGCTCTCTCCTCATTAACAGTAATATTTACTTTTAACATAAGCTTATTTCAAGCTCTCTCCTCATTAACAGTAATATTTACTTTTAACATAAGCTTATTTCAAGCTCTCTCCTCATTAACAGTAATATTTACTTTTAACATAAGCTTATTTCAAGCTCTCTCCTCATTAACAGTAATATTTACTTTTAACATAAGCTTATTTCAAGCTCTCTCCTCATTAACAGTAATATTTACTTTTAACATAAGCTTATTTCAAGCTCTCTCCTCATTAACAGTAATATTTACTTTTAACATAAGCTTATTTCAAGCTCTCTCCTCATTAACAGTAATATTTACTTTTAACATAAGCTTATTTCAAGCTCTCTCCTCATTAACAGTAATATTTACTTTTAACATAAGCTTATTTCAAGCTCTCTCCTCATTAACAATAATATTTACTTTTAACATAAGCTTATTTCAAGCTCTCTCCTCATTAACAATAATATTTACTTTTAACATAAGCTTATTTCAAGCTCTCGCCTCATTAACAATAATATTTACTTTTAACATAAGCTTATTTCAAGCTCTCTCCTCATTAACAATAATATTTACTTTTAACATAAGCTTATTTCAAGCTCTCTCCTCATTAACAATAATATTTACTTTTAACATAAGCTTATTTCAAGCTCTCTCCTCATTAACAATAATATTTACTTTTAACATAAGCTTATTTCAAGCTCTCTCCTCATTAACAATAATATTTACTTTTATAATGTGGCTGATGTAAATAATAACGGCATAATATTGCAAACATTGAAACATGTTAATGAAGTATTAAAAGAAAATTATAATACAATATTGTAATAATGTCAGACAAAAACTAATAAGCGTGTACAGCAGAAACATGTTACTGTATACTTGGAAATCAACAAATGACAAAGAAAAAAAAGTATAAACATGTTGGCGTTGACGTGGGGGGGGGGGGTATGTAGATAAAGGACTTTTAACTTTAGCTCGGGTGGTATATATTTATAATAAACAAATACGTACCGGAGATATAACAGCTTAAAGTGAAGACATCAGTTTTGTGATCAGGCCAATCTCTTAGATGTAATTATGTACATATGGAAGATCTCCTCGTTGACCTCAACCGATTGCAAGGGGTTACCCATTAATAACAAAGTTATATCCGTAATATGGGTCAATATTCCTATTGTTCGGTTTCTGAAAGTAACATATTTTGTACAGTCTAAGAGAAAATGCTTTGCGGTTTCTGGTTCACCGCATAAACATCTATTGTTAAATGACAAATTCTTTTTGAAAAGATAGTCGTTTAATAAACTACAACCAAGTCGAAGTCGTGTGTGCATAATTTTTCTATTCTTTCTCCTTGATAGTAATAGGTTGTGACTTTTTCTAGATTCATATTTAGTTGTGATTTAAAAGAGTACAATGAAGGGTTGTAAAAATCTGTGTAGAGTCAACACTTATTCAGATGTGACATTGCATATTGAAAAGAACAACTTTGTTTGAAGTTGAAAGCAAACAACTACAAATAAGAAATTCAGAGGAAACGATACCCCCCACCCCCCAACAAAAAAATAAAATAAAGCAAAATAAAACATTTGCTATCTAACAGTTAATCTTATAATTATCGTTCTGAATGACACATTTGTTTGAAGTTTAAAGCAAATAATTGCAAATTGGATATTCATTAGTAGCAACAACAAAAAAAAAACAAAAAAAAAACTTTGTTTTGAGGGAATAATTTGAAAACATTAATACAGTTATTCCTCAATAAGACCAAAATCGATTTTCATTTGACTGACTGATGTCCAGTGTTAGCAACATGAAAGCTAATACATATTTTTGTCAGTAAATGTTTGAAAATATAACTGTGACGGATCATGGAGGACGGAGACGTTTAAACCCCTCCAAGGGACTCCAGAGGAGGGAGACCTTTAAACCCCTCCCAAAGACCTAGGAGGACGGAGACCATTAAAGCCCTTACAGGGATCCCGAAGAATGGAGACATTGAAACCCCTTCTAGGGCCTCCAGAGGTAATAGTGTGCTGCATAGACGGACAGACAGACAAATGTTTAAGAATATCGCCAGCGTTGTTATTGTTTCTAAGTGTGGGAATAATTGCAAATAGGGTACCATTTGACAACCTACTGATTTGGTGCTAATAATTGCACAGGAATGTGCACCCAAGCACATGCAGGCATAGAAACATAGTTGTAAATTTAGATATTGCCATTCATCTGTAAGTATTAACCTATAGGCACATGTTTTACCCGACCAACCCTTCAACCATCCATCAGCCCACAATAAATCAATCCAGCCATCCATTTACCCCGATTGCCTGGGCACTAAATAACCTACAGGTGTTATTGTTCGGTAAAACACCAAAACCAAACCCAGTTGCGGCGCGAGTGTTCGAGGCGCACGGGAGCAATGTTCTTTAGTGGCGCCCCTACCGAGGCGCCCGGGGGCAATGTTCTTTAGTGGCGCACCTACTTTGCCACAGTGAAGTTTTTACGTCAGTTGCCAACCTCCAACCCCCCCCCCCCCCCCGAATCTTCTCCCCAGTTACAGCTGCAAAGAAAAAAATAAACTCGACGGCGCCCCCCTCGCCAGGCGCCAGAAGGCAGTTGACCCCCTCGACCCACCTCGCGCCACCACTGCCCAAACCATCCAGTCACCCAACACACCAAACACAAAACCACCCAAATCTCCATACCTAGGTTATGTATATGATGTACACCGAAATCCACTCAAGATCGAAAATTTTGTTTGGTCCCGAACTTTTCCTACTCTGATATCAAAATTTTTTTCACGCTAAACTGAAAAACTCTACTTTGAAAACTGAAATACATTTTTGCTCCAAATTTAAATTTTATACTTTAAAAAAAAACAAAACATAAAACTGAAACTCACTTCAAACCTGGACATGTAATTTAGCTGCTAAATTTCATAAAACGTTGATATTTATGGTCCAGAAATAACCTACGGTCATGCGTTAAGGAAAAACCTACACCTCATTCAGACTGCACCAGATTATATACGGTTAACACGTTCTGTAGTAGGGTGAGTCAATGAGTTGGAAATGTCCCAAGGGCACGCGAGGTATAAACAATACTCGTCACGCGCGCTGACACAGATTAGTGCCGAAAATAGATTATTCAGAAGTCTTTGCACCTTAAAGAAGTGTCATCTTTTAAGGAAAATTGTAGATAAGCCAATTAAGAAAGATTAAGTTTATCTTCTTATTATCTAATCGTGATGGATGCTATTCGTTTGTATAAATGATAAATAAAGCTTTTTTTTAAAAAAATGAAATATCTGGGTTTACCCAGGCAAGCGGCTTCGCTTTTGATACTTTTCCTACGGACACCGATAAAACTGTTCACTCAATTGATCTTCAAAAGAGAAAAATCGTTACATATATGTATTTAAGTAACCATGACTGTCATTTGTCTTCACGCGCATGTCAAGATATTAGAATGAGCTAAGCGCTAAGCGTCGCAGAATTAACTTAATTTACACGATAAATACAGATATATATGTTTTCAAATAATCAGTGGCGTACTAAGGGTAAATTGCGCCCGGAGCGACGATGATGGCCCAAAGGGCCAGAATACGAGGCCCGATTCTTTTTGTATCAGCTGTTTTGGCGCCCCAAGATCTCTGGCGCCCTAGGCAACCGCCCCGTTAACAAGCTACTGCTAATAATCACACACACACACACACACACACACACACACACACAAGTAACACGAGCGCTTTCCGTATTTCGCACAAGCAAACGCGAACAAATTTTCTCTGTTTATTTCAAATCACGTGCAAAACATTTACGTTTTTTGGTTTTAAAAAATGACGGGTACTCTTTGGTCTTAAAATCTAAGGCTGGTATCGATGATGATGTGCTTGTAAATCAACTTTTATATAAAAATATATATTTTTCACGTCTGCGATAACCTCAGTAGACCGAATATATATATATATATATATATATATATATATATATATATATATATATATATATATATATATATATACATATATATATCGTGTTTTCTTTCTTTCATAAACTTAAGTGCCTGATGAGGTTTACAAACTATAAGAAAAATCAGGAATAAAATATGAATACATTAAATTCTAGATTAGTTTATGAACATTTTTTTTTTTCATCTTATAAGTTAAATTTGATTAGCTTATGGTATGAGCTTTATTCTTGCCATGATGTTATGTGTTTGGCGGATTTAACTTTAACGTAAATAGTAAGACGAAGAAATCACAGTAAAACATCTTATACACGTGAGGAGTTTGTCCAAGTTTAATCTGAAAAATTGATGAGAAAAAGAATTTTAATATTTTATTAAGGCTATTCTTGATGAGAAAAAGAATGTTAATATTTTATTAAGGCTATTCTTGATGAGAAAAAGAATGTTAATATTTTATTTTATTCTTGATGAGAAAAAAATGTTAATATTTTATTTTATTCTTGATGAGGAATCAGAGCCAAGAGTTTACTCAATTTTTGTTTTACAAATGGTAGATATATACAACCTAAATCCTTGAATATGGTTAAAATTTAAAAATTTAAAAAAATCTTGAAATAAGACCTACATCAACATAAGTACTATTTCTCGCATTTTTCATTTTTTAAGAAAAATATTACGTTGAGTTTTTAAATTTTTAAAATCATCTTTTGTTGACATTTCTATACTGAGGTCTAAAACAATGATATGTTGTCAAATAGAAATCCGTAAAGGCTTAGGTGTGCGTGTTCCTTAAGCAACGTTTCGGTCGAACGTGCCGAAAAATTGATGTATGCGGAACATATTATTTTATGAATGCTCATTTAAAAGGAAACATAAGAAACAAGTTGAGTAATTTCTCTGTTTTGCTAGCTTTCACTAGTTACATTTATAAAAAAAAAAAAAAAAAAAACTTAAATTGGGTTAAAACAATGTCGTGTCAATATTCTCGTGTGTTATATATGTGTGTGTGTGTGTGTGTCTCGGTAAATTTCTATTAAGTTTTAAATAACAAAGTCTCTTAAAGTTGCCAAATGTTTCGGTTAATTCGCCTTAATCAGTGAATTTGGTTTCGTTAGGTTATTTTGTGCCGAGACTATTGAACAAGTGCCCAAGGTCACACCACGGTAGCTGACCCAGGCTGGTCCGATGGTAGGATTCGAACCCGCACCCTTTCGGCACGCTAACCCCTGAGTCACCGCGTCTCCCCCTTTATAAGTGGAGTATGAATGTAAACAACTGCACAGTGACCTTGCGTATATAAGTTAACGTCATAACACAAAAGTACACTGCGTATCACTTTCGCAGAAAGGTTAATACAATTCGATCAAGAATTTAGTTCCGCTTGAGAAGGCTTAGTTTCTGATCTAAAAGTACTTACCTTACCAACCTATACGATGGTTTCCCATACACTTTCTCCATATCTATCACTGAATAATCACACAAAGAGTGGATATTTGTAATAAAATGATTTCACACAGGATCATCACTGTTTCCGGTTCTAATTTTAGAATGTTTTCTTGTAGAACAAACCTAAAGTGAAAAATAACCGTGTGCCACTTGATATAACATTTCCTAAGGAGCTAAGAAATATACATGAAATATTTTTTAAAAAAGCACCTAAAAACTCTCTATCAGTGCGTATATCTTTCAAACAAGATAAAAACCTAAGGGAAATCTTAGACCAGAAGAAACACAATCTACAGTTTCAAAATATAGAAGAAAATGATTGCGGACTTTGTGGGAAGGATTGTGCAATATGTAAATTGATGAAATCCAGCTTTTGTTTATGGGATGAACGGAAAGGAATACAAAATCCAAGGCAACGAGAAGGACTTATTTACTCTGTACTCCGTAAAAAGTATGTGTGTGTGTGTGTGAGGGGGGGGGGAGAAAAAAAACTGTTCAAGCTAGAATCATCAAACTAGTTGATTGTATTAATCTCTATTAGTACCAAACACTTGCTAAAAAAGGTCACTGTGACCTACATTTCACATTTTACTGGGTCATTTTAGTTTTTACGTTTGGCTTATGACCACATAGTTTTTTTTTTGTCTTTTTGTGCATCCCCCATACATACTGTTTATACGTGGAATCATGAAACTTAGTCAGGGAATGCATCTTGACGAGTACTACACCATCACCACAAACGAAGGCCACTGTGACCCATATTTCATGCTTTATTATACATGATTGAATCATTAAAGAAGGCGATTTTATCCATCTCCATTGGTACCACACCCGAGCGAACAATGAGGGTCACAGTTCCCAACATTTCACATTTTACTGGCTAAGGTTAAGTTGTTGCTTTTGGGTCATTACGACATAGGAGTTTTGGCATGCTGTGTACACGACATAGGAGTTTTGGCATGCTGTGTACACGACATAGGAGTTTTGGCATGCTGTGTACACGACATAGGAGTTTTGGCATGCTGTGTACACGACATAGGAGTTTTGGCATGCTGTGTACACGACATAGGAGTTTTGGCATGCTGTGTACACGACATAGGAGTTTTGGCATGCTGTGTACACGACATAGGAGTTTTGGCATGCTGTGTACACGACATAGGAGTTTTGGCATGCTGTGTACACGACATAGGAGTTTTGGCATGCTGTGTACACGACATAGGAGTTTTGGCATGCTGTGTACACGACATAGGAGTTTTGGCATGCTGTGTACACGACATAGGAGTTTTGGCATGCTGTGTACATATAATCCCATCTAGAATCACAAATCTTGGCGAGGAGACGCATCTTGATGAACAGAAGTATATCATTATGGCCCATCTTTTACCCTTCACTATCTTTTACCCTTCACTATCTTTTACCCTTCACTATCTTTTACCCTTCACTATCTTTTACCCTTCACTATCTTTTACCCTTCACTATCTTTTACCCTTCACTATCTTTTACCCTTCACTAACTTGGTTAAATTTGGTTTTTGATGTTCATTTCTCAGGCACTGTTTATGCTAGAATCGTGAAATTGATGATGACACGCATATCTTTCAGTATCACATCTTTACAACATAAGAAGCTCAATCGTGACCTATATTTCGTTTATCTTATGACTACATTAGTTTCTGGCAAGCTATATGCATACTATTCAACCTAGATTAATGAAACTTGGTGAGGGAATGCATCTTGATATAACTACACCCTCATTGAAGAAAGTGATATATGTGACATGGTTCATGCTTCGGTAACGTTATTGACATTTTGTGTGTAAAGGTCATTTATTGGCAGCTGTTTATGTTCCAATCATGAAACTTGTTAATTAGATGCGTATCATTACAGCCAAAGCAGGTCACTTTCACCTACATTTTATACTTTACTAACGTATGCTAAGTATATGACCACCTACATCTTTCAATGCCATATTCACCCTAGCCTACACAGAAGGTCCTTTATGACCAGTGCAGTTGGAAGTAGGAATAAATATGTTTATTTAATGCTAAACTTTCCACATTAATGACTGACTATACAGTGTATAGTGTGATAGGTAGCATAAACAGGTTAAGTGTATATTATACATGTAAACAAGTATGGGAATTAAATGAGTGCAGTGCATGCATTTCACGTGAGGCCTCAGTTGTAGTGGCTAATCAAGGTCATGTCTGATGCGTGAATATTTACTTCCACCTGGTAAAATCTGGCTTCTGTGGTTGGGCAACAGCTTCTGAAACAAATTTTAAGAACAATTATTTGTTTTTAAAAAATCTCTGGAACTCATCAACTCATTATAGTATCTCTATTTCGATATCACAGAAAAGAATGTTCTTTTATTATTGGTTCATGTCTGTTATGCCCTGTAACAAGGGCCAACATTTCGTTGTCAAGATCACTTTAGTTTAAATTCATTTTCTGCATGATAATTATGTTACCAATAGCTATTGAAGATTTCTAAACGTTACGTTGATTACGCTCTGGCTGATCAGTAGAAAAGCTCCGTGACGAGAGTTGCATGAGATTTTCACCATGTCAATATTTGCAGAGAGGGATAAATTTAAAACATAAGATTTTATGAGTGAATTTTATGAGAAGGCATTTTCACTTCAGCCATTATTGGGGAGAATTCCCTCTCACTGATACTTTATTTAATTTATAAAATCTGTCTAAAATATCCCAAATTCATTAAATATTTTATTACAAGATCTGAATGAATATGATAAAAGTAAACATATTCGCTGAAAAAATAAAATAACATGGCTAGATTTACTTTACAATACAATAAACAAATGTTGAGAGAAACAACTCACATTCTTGTTTCAGGCCAGGTTCAGTACATACACAGTTTTCAAATTTACAAAGAATTCAAATACAGTACATGATTATTTCAGCAATTAGGTTGGCATCAATATGATGTACATTTATGAGTGTCGATTATCTATATACATTGTGGTACATTTAATAAACATTGCATCTAAAATCTCCAATATTGAGCAAATAAATAAATAATGAATAAAAGATAAATGAATGGATGAAAATAGTTTGAACTGAATCCGTATACCTTTTGCAAAAGCGTACCATTTCGTACCGTTTCGTTTTTCCAGGCGTACGTTTCCGTTTCTGTACCATATCTGACCCTTTATTTTCCCGATCATTCCATTGCTGGCGAACCATTTCGTACGTTTTTATACCGTTCTTAACTGTTTAACTGTTTCAACCCTTCTGCAAATAAAGCGCGCCATTTCGTATCATTCTGATAGCTTGGATACTGCTCCTGAGTTTTGGAGCACAGCTGAACCTGGGGAAGGCACAAGGCAATGTTGTTTGATCCACAACTCTTACAATGTAAGGAAAGTTAACATACGTTTGCGTCTTTCACCTACTTCGATGGGCATTTCATTTTTGTCACTATTAGGAAACCCACGTGCTGTCTGAAACAGACATCGGATGAAAACGACTTCTTCTTTGTCCTGAGAAATGTATTTGAAATAACACACATTACACTAACTTTAGTGTCCTTGAGTGGATCCGGATGGTCGAGTGGTCTAAGGCGCTCGCCTTTTCAGATCACTCACGCATCTCACCTCTTTTCGCGTGAGTTCGAGTCTCGAGTATGTGCGAATGCTTGCCAGTAGCTTCCTGTGGGTCGGTGGTTCTTTCCGGGGTCTTCCCAGGTTCTTCCTCCATCAAACATACTGGCCGCCATGTATAGCCTAACATGTGCTGAAAAATGGCGTTAAGCCCACAAAAAGCCAAGCAAAAAACGTTACTGCCCTTGAAATATAGAAACGAATTTTCACAGTGTAGGCATTACTATTTGCTGAAAGTGCATTTATACAATTTTAAATTATCAAAAAAGTAAAGAAAAAGCTGTCGGCACGTTTTGTATTTATTTATTTATAATTTACCCTGTAAGTTCATATAGGGAAAATAGCCATGCAGAGCTAGCAACCTTCTGTGAGATGAGCATCAGAAGTAAGGCATACATGTATATTCTCAAACCCAAATAAAACCCATTATTCACGTATCAACATGAAGGCACTTTTATGTTATTTAACTCCTCCCCCCCCCAACCCCTCCTTCCAACCCTCCGGAAATACATATTTATTTTGCTATAACAAGCATTACCAGTGAGGAAAATCAGGGGAATACCTTTGATTTAAATTTAAAACCCTGTGTAAAAATACGATAACAAGGAACGGAACCTTGATGATCGAACTGTTTCGTCGTCGTACCGTTTCTGACCAATATACAATTTCCTAAATACAATGTGTAGCGTCCCCTACCTGACTCTTGTATTAGCTTTGGTTACAAATCAATGACCTGGATTGTGCAAGGACATCTATTAATTTTGACAAGTTGTGTTATCAGCTAGATGCATTTAGGTAGGAAAAAAGTCAGCTATTATTTTCTAAGCAGTCGATTGGCATATGAACTTCTGATTAATATAAAAATAAACTTTTTTTTCGGTTCCAATTTCTTTGAGTATTGTTGTGATGTTGTCAAACCCAGCAGCTGGTTGAGTACACATGCATTTTGCCGACTCCGATAATGATTAAAGACCATGTGAAAAGAAGGGGCTTACATTAAACTGAAATTTTGTTTATTCGGTTACATTTCAGGAAGATATTATAGTCTATACTGGAAACGGGCAGAACGCCATCGAGTCCTTCCCACCCCCAGCCACTTTTTCATCTTTTACAGAGTAGCCCATAATACTGTACACAGGCGGCAGTTTAAAAACACAATTATCGCATTCTCATTAAAAATATAGACCAGAGTTATCTGCATTGAAAGTATAAACATATGTCGACAGTACAAGCTTTAATCAAAAGCTTTGATTTAATAGAACCAGTAGGAAAACGGCAGGTTTGTTTCCCCTATTGTAACGGAGAGTTGTCGTTACTGCCTTGAAACGGCCAAGTAGTCGCTGGGGTATACCCAAGGGAGTAATTATGAAATTGTATATTACGTACTATCGTACCGAATGTGTACCATTTCGTCATTGTACCATTTCCCATGTTAAAAAAGACGTTTCAAGTGCAGTGCCACGCTTCCACACTAACCCAATACTCCCCTGACCATTGATAAGGACAAGGAGCCGATTTGGGACGAGTACGTGTTATTATGTTGCATGCCCTCTGAATCACTTTGTGGACACAGTATGGGGACAGTGCATGCAATTTCGTCGACTGCACTATTCGTCGAAAATGACAGAGAGATAAGATGAAAATGTTCGTGAGTAGAATCAGAGAGAAATTAGCCAGAATGTTTATAACTATAATTTGTTTGATCTAGTGAATTATGTCACGGCGGAGCAAGTGAGACATAGCATTCTGCGGAACTCTTGTTTCTCTAAATATCCTCTTTTTGCCAACACGTAATAAGATAATGTGGAATTCTTGAATTAAATATGTATTCGTCTGTTCGTATCCAGATTATTGTAGATATGGTTAAAGGGTGGGGATCTTAACAGTCTCCAAGTTATGACTCAGAGGCAAATCTCCTACCCTAGGGGCACGACACAGGTTCTATTATGGATATATGTCTGATTTCGTCTTCTCATATCCTTCAAGGAACCAGTGGTAGCTCAGTTGGTAGAGCGTCGGACTCGTAATCCAAGGGTCCAGGGTTCATTACTCGCCCAGGCTAGCCAGGGTGGACTGGTTCCGTGTGTCCTTGGAAAAGGCACTTCTCTTCCATTTCCTCGGCATGATATGGCCAATAATGTGTTAATAGTGCCGTTAACACCAACAAACATAGTCTTCAAACCTATACAAGGCTATAGGGTGGGGATCTATTTTTAAAAAAATCAGTTACTACCCAGGAGCAATATTATCCGGCCCCTGAGGCAGGACCAAAAGGTGTAATCGAAAAGGCCATTATATATGTTATAGCCCTGGTCTAGATGATGATACATGCCAAGGCTAGGTTAAATTAAAAATGGCGACTGTACTGAGCTTCTATGGGTGAGTGAGGAGTGTTTTTAACATGGTTGCACCCATATGTCCAACACTCACCCTTACAAACAAAAGAGTTGATGGAAGGACGGTGATAGGTAATGGTCACTAACACTCTTATTTACCATTCAATACCCGCATTACGAACAAAAGAGATGTGGGAAATGGGAGTTGTATGATGGTTACTAATACACATAATTATAATCCAACACCCGCTCTTACAAAAAAACAGAGGAGGGATAGGAGATAGATGAGGGTCATTCACTCTTACTTATGAACCAACAAGCACACACACCTTTAGGTCCAATACCACTCATATAAAAAAAAACAGAGGAGTGAAGAGAATAGGTGAGGGTTACTCACATCTACTTATGGACAAACAATGACATACTATTACAATCAAGTACACACTTACAAACAAAATAGTAAAGAGAAAGGGGATAGCTGAGGGTTATTGATACTTATGGATAAAGAAACACACAACCATACTATCGAACATCACACGTACAAATAAAACGGAGGTGGAAAAGAGGATAGGTGAGGATCACTCACACGTACTTATGGAAAAAAAACAAACAAACTTATTAATAAACAAAGAAACACACATCCTAGCACACAATCAAATAATAGGGACTACTTTATTTCCTAGTTCACAAGAAAATACCAAACGAAAGTGAAAACAAAAAAGGCTTGATTATGATTATTAATAGGATGGATGGATGGATATATATATATATCTATATATATATATATATATATATATATATATATATATATATATATATATATATATATATATGTATGTGTGTGTGTGTGTGTGTGCGTGTGTGTGCATCTCTCCATTGTTCTGTAAAATACCTTTAGTGCAATAAACTGTCTGGTTTGTTGATCATAACACTATTTAAAACGTTGCTAAGAAACATATATTTTGCTTCATTACTCATATATGATAGACGGTATAGAAAAAAATGACATTGAATATATGTTGTTGTTAGAGTTACGAATCGACCTGTAATTAACTGACTAACGAATGATTCGAACAAGTATAAAAGTCGGCAATAAAGTTGTGGCATTGTTTTTGTCAGCGTAGAACAATTTTCAACATTTTTTTCTGTAAATGTTCAACACAGAGAAAGGATATAGCGACAAATCCTCGAATGTTTCTACCGTCTACAGCCGTCCTTGCAGTCACTCCTCTCCCGTCCCCTCTACACCGCCACCACCAGCTCACCACACCTCCGCTCATGGGGATTATCTGAGATTAGATCACATCTTGAGCCATATTGAATATTTAAAAACATCTTGAATATTTAGAGATATTTTCAAATCATACTACTGTTTCTATTACTGAGCGTAAGACGTATGTCACAAACAGTCGCACTAACACGTACGGACGCACGAATTGGCGGGACGACATAGTCGTCATTTGCATAGAATAGAGCAGAAACAGTCTTGTTGAGATGTAGTGGCGTGAATCACTAACTAAAGTTTTTAACACCATCGATTTATGCGTATTTATAGGAAACCATTTATGGGTACATTGCTATAAAGATTTCATCGCCTTGATGAAGGTAGCTACTATGCACACACCTTTCTACTATCAGACATACCATTACACAGACCCAGAGAAGGAGAGTGAGGGGCGTGTTATTTAAATTTTTGTTTTTAAGTTCTTTAAGTGAGAAAAATTAATGTATACGCCATAGTTTATCACCCAAAGTCTTACATATTTACTATAATGGAGTGTCTATCAGCAAGGAGTGGAAAAGGAACCGTCGATCTTGTTCCTATCAAAATTGATGGGAGAAGGGAGTGTGGATGGGGTCGAGGACATCTACAGGACCCTCATTTCGGTAAAATATATAGGCGAATACGTGTAAGGGGATGGGTGGTGGGGGGTGGGTGGAGGTCTTTGGAACTTGCATTCGAAGGGTAGCTAGGTTGGTAGATGACGGGTGTCTATCTGTTACTTTATAAATTTATAAATACAACTCTCTCTCTCTCTCTCTCTCTCTCTCTCTCTCTCTCTCTCTCTCTCTCTCTCTCTCTCCATACTATTCTATCACTCTCATCTATAACTTTAGTGTTTGCAGTCTACTTCGAAAGTAGTATTTTTACAGTCATTTTGGTTACTGTGCCCATCTTTTATTATTTTCAATACAAATAAACGAATATTCGGTAGGGATTGGAAGTTTCCGAATCAGTAACCAACCACTCCTGCTAATCGCTGACGATGTACAAAAAAAAAAAAAAAAAAAAAGACGGTGTTATTTTCTCTTCCCGTTTTATATTATCCACGATTATCTGCGAAATTTCCGACAAGATGGATTCAAATTCCAGGGCATAAAATAAGGTCGCGTTCGGTCAAGTATAATTGTGATATGAAAGGGTTGTATACAAAGAAGCACTTAGGTTTTGTATATACTGAAACCGAACTAATGTATATAATTTACAAATGCCCATCAATAGCATCGATGACTGACTTGAACATTTATATCAATCAGTATTATAGTAAGCTTGGCCTACATACATTTAATAGACTTTAGTAGAATATGGAATCAAACGAAGTATATCCATGGTTTGAAATGTGCGGACGTTTTCTGGAGCACGAGGAAAGAGTTAGAGTCCGAGGGTTCAAGATATTTTCTGAGTGTTCCGCTATCGTTTGCAAATAGCAAACTGTGTATGATTCTCTGTCTGTACGCGATCAATTGGACTATGGTGTCCTGTACTTCGTTTTAGAGCATAAAGCCAGTATTCAGAACATGCCAGATAAATCTCATCGTCGCAAGGCACGGGAGATAATCGATTACGCTCCTTTATCATCCGCGGCCGCCTGTGCGGAGATTTTACTCGCTTTTCATAAATATGCAAACACTTGCTTAACTAATCACAGCGAGCGCGATTAAATTAGTCTTTCTCCACAATGTTGTCAACCTTGTACATACGTTCATGTTTAATGTTTTGATATTTGTAACTGAAGAGGAGGGGACTATCCTTCATCCTCAATTTTCATTGGTTTTGTTGATATTTCAGTGAACGGGGCTAATTAAAAAATGTTGATTTAAAAATTAAATGGGGTTGGCTCGTTTCCTAAAAACAAAAATATTGGACATGTTCTTTTACACTCTGTGGATCTTTGATTTTTTTTTTCTAAGAGGGATGTTTTTCTTCACGTCCGCTCCTCCGTTGAGTTTTCGTTGGTTAGTAAGTGTTAGGTGTTGGTCTCTCAAAACGGCGTGAAATGTTTTAATTTTTATACATATTTTTCACAATTTGTAAAGAAATTTTATTAAAATTTTTAATATTTGTTTTACAATTTGTAAACAAAATTTAGATTTAAAATTTGTCCAGATATTTGTCAGAGTTCGCTATATTCCGTACAATTTGTTTATTTTATTTTTTATTTTGTAAAAATAGGTAAATTTTTAAACATTTCATTTTTCATTTTTTAAAATAATTTGTAAAAATTCTTTTTACAATTTCTACATTTTCAGGGAATCTTCTTTTTAATCTCCGCTAAATTCCGTATTAGTTTATAAATTATATTATCACTCTTAGTCTAGGTCTAATTTTATTTTAAATTTTTTCCGGATATTTTTCAGTCTCCATTAAAGTCCGTATAGGTTTCGGAATTTTATTTCATCGTTTAGTCTAGGCCAAATTATTAGATTTTTCTGTGTGGAGATTTTTTTCAGTCTCCGTTAAGTCCGTGACAATTTCGGAATTTTATTATCACTTTTTTGTCTAGTCTAATTTTGTTTGTATATATTTAAGTCTCCACTAAAAGTCCGGTACAGTTTCGGAATTTTAGTACTACTTTTAGTCACGCCATTTTAGTGTTATGATGAGTTGGTTCCCTTCATTGAATCTAATTATAACATCAGTACAATATATGCAAATTCGCTGACACCTCCAACATGATTTGAGGTATAGGTAATGCTTTATATAAAATAAACCTCAACCACTCTACCACCAGCTTAGTCAGTTGTTGTTTATTGAAAATTCAAATGGACTGTTGACCTATCTAAAATCGGACCGAATGGAACTCATCAAATAATAAAGACTGCGATACAAATTTTGTTTGAATATGCATCGGCGTGGTTCACTAATGATCCGACACCTGGACAGTTTCTATTATATAACATTTAAATATTCGAATTGTTACAAATTAATTTTCATTTTATCCTCTTTTCATGCAATGTAATTGAAAAAAAAAATAGTTTCTGATAAAGTGGTAAAATTTTAAAAGGACATCATTGATTTTGTGAAAAATGCTATGCTAATTGTTAGGCGTAGTTATATCTACTTTGGAGATTCGTTGAATGGACGTCGGCGGTATCAACCAGGTTCTCCGGGTTCCTTCATTCCAAGGTCACTTAATGTGACCAAAAGTATAAGGTCTTAGAACTTGATGTATAGTGGGCCTAAAATAAACGGAGTACAATTTACTAACATTTCAAACTTGCCTTAATACCATTTAATAACATTTCAAACTTGCCTTAATACAATTTAATAACATTTCAAACTTGCCTTAATCCAATTTAATAACATTTCAAACTTGCCTTAATATGCTTAGTTCATATTCTTACTCTCAGAAAGTCTCCGCGATGTGTTTGTTTGTCCAGTCTTTTCTTTATACATCCATTTGTATTGAGGTTCACCCATTCCTCAGTCTGTCTGACTGTCTGTCGGCTTATGTTATATGCTTACTCGACAGTTTCTTCCTGTCTCTCTTTCTGTCTTACTGTTCGTCCGTTTGTCCCTGTATGCCTCTTCATTTCCCTTAACAGCAAAATTGTGATGGCTTTTAAAGATTTCCGAAGATCAATCGGATACTCATGACCAGGGCCGGATTAAGGTTATGAGGGGCCTAAGGCTAATTAGGAGGGAAGGTCTCTCAGCTACACAATATGAGGGCCTAAAGGAGGGTATGCAAAATATGAGGGCTTAAGGCCATATCCTTATTAGCCTATGGGTTAATCCGGCACTGCTCATGATCTCGCTTGATAGGGAATAAAATTGTAAAATAAGTAATTTATCGCGAAACTATCGAGAGTTATTAGGAGCAATTTGTTAATACGCTTTCCAAACAACGCAACAAAAGTGATCGTTCTGTTTCGGATAATCACGATAAATAACGGTTAGTTATCCATTAACGAAATGGAAGCGATCTCTTGATCAACCCCACCCGGTTTGGGATTCACAATAATTAATGTACATTTTAGCCATCGCTTAAACAACGGAGATCAATCCGTCCGGTTTCGGATACTAAAAATCACTATACCTAACGAGCATTTATCTAGCAGCGGGGAGATCACTTCGATACTTTGTTAGCTGTCAGTACTACCAACTTGAGGGCTGATGCTTTTTTAATTTTTTTTTATAATGAATTAAATTTTATTTGAGATGTCTACATGTGTACAAGAAATTGTACGGTAATGTGTGTGTATGTATGAGAGAGAGAGAGAGAGAGAGAGAGAGAGAGAGAGAGAGAGAGAGAGAGAGAGAGAGAGAGAGAGAGAGAGAGAGAGAGAGATATGACATGTCAGACTGACACTTATCTTTATCACAAATGACATACGACAATACGACAGATAATAAATTAGGGTTACCATATCTGAACTTTCAAAAAAGAGGACACTCTTATATATATATATATATATATATATATATATATATATATATATATATATATATATATATATATATATATACATATATATATAAGAGATAAAGAGGATATTTAAGGACCGAAAAGGAAGACATGTCCGGGAAAAAGAGGATGGTAGCCCTAGATAAATGATTGTATAGGAATTATTTATAATACATGCAATGACGTTATAAAGGCATGAAACGATGGTCAAATTTCAGGTTCTTTCTCATTAAGGAAGTTCAATGTTCCTACCCGTTAGTGTGGGTAGATAGACGTACCTTTTCATATACACAGCTTAAGGGCATGGTGGAGTATTTATATAAGAAACCGGGCTAAATTTAGAAACTGAAGAATAGTTCTGATATGACAGAGTACTTTAGTGTATATATATATATATATATATATATCTATATATATATATATATATATATATATATATATATATATATATATATATGTGTGTGTGTGTGCATGAGTGTGTGTGTTGTACATGCATATCTACCTAATGACGAATAATTAACAGGTAATAGAAGGTTAAATTTGAGGGCACATTGTTATCATGAAAGAGGGAGGCATACAATTGTTGTAATTAGTCTGGTTTGCCACCAAGGCTTGTAAGATCTAGGCCGACAGATTTAAAACCATGTATTATCATGTATTCGTGTTTTTCTTTCTACATATGCAAAACTGAAGACATTCACTTTTGTATACATCCAAAGTACCATCCATTCATTATTGGAATTACTTAATATTGTATAAATCCTGTTTTCAAAAGGAAAAAGAAGTAAAAATATAAATAAAGAATGAACAATTACAACAACAACATAATAATAGTATAAAAACAAAGAATAAAACAAATATTTTATTTTATTGGGAAAATGGGTTCCTTCTCGGCGATGCAAATAGTATACAGATTGTCGTCTAAAGTATGTGAAATTACAAATCTTTTTTGTTATTGTTGTCTTTGCACTGTTAAATAACCAGTGGCGGCGCGAGCGGGGGCGGGGGCGGCAATTGCCCCTAGGCGCCAAGCAAGGGGGGTGCCATCGATTTTTTTTGCCACCCCACCCCCACCCCCATCTAAGCTCCGGTTTCAGGGCTTAGATGGGGGTCGGGTGGTAGGGGAGTTGGAGGTTGGCAACTGACATAAAAACTGTTCTCTGTGGCAAAGTAGGCGCGCCATTAACGAACATTGCCCGCGGGCGCCTCAAACCCTCGCGCCGCCACTGCATATACCTATTGGCAAAGTACAATATAGATTACCAACTTTGTTAACAAATACAAATGTATTAACTAATATATATATATATATATATATATATATATATATATATATATATATATATATATATATATTAATATAGTGTGTGTATGTGTGTCCGCATTTGTGTCCTTGCAGTGTGGGGTTTGGGGATCAGTAAAAAAACCCACCTCTTTACGTGGAAAACTGCACGCTTTACAGTGAAGTAGAGAATGTTGACCTCAAAACTGAAATATCGTAGATAAAATTCTAGGATCCGCTTCTGACTGTATCAGAGAGATGGGGGTGGGGGGTGGGGAGAACATCGTATTGGTTGCGTGTATTTTTCCTTGAAATATTACAAAGAGCACGCTATATTTATATAAATTAAGTGAATACTGTTCACGGGTTAAAGGTTAGAAAGACTTCAAATTTTTGGCTCTGCCCCATTAAAGGCATTCCAATTATTTACACAACTTCAATCCTATGATTTATGGGGGTCGGGTCAGCTTTAGATGCTATTTACAGGCACGGACGACGCTCCTCGTAACAAACAAACATAAGTTACGAACTTAAACATTATTTAACATTATTAAACATTATTTTGATATCAAGATACCTGATATTCTTCACCTGGTGACGCGTACAGGTAAGTGGCAATAACATAATCTATTTAGTGCGCCTGTTTTTTAAAATATATTTATACACATACTTATGACGTGTTTCGATTGAAGTGGTTGCGCCTGTTACCTATGCAAGGATATATGTCAGATGATTTTGTAACTGTATACATTAGTAGATATGTACTCTTCAACAACTGAAAACTCATAGTTAATGAACTTTTGCAATCTGCGTTATAAATTATCCCCTCTTCTTTGAATTAAATACTGGTAAAGAAATACAAGATCAATACTATTTTGTATATGGTTCGCTTCAAGTATATCAAATAACAGAATCTCGTTCTATCTTGCTTAGAATTCAAGCAGTTTGTTTTTTCCTCTAGTACGATAAAACTAGATTTGTAAGTCACGTTAAGATTGTTTGTTCTTAAATAACTCATAAATACATGGAGAAAAAAAGAAGAAAAATATAATCTTTCAATATATAATGAATACAAGGAGTGGTCATATAATCCCTCCTTATTTAAATTCTTGGGATAAAAATTCATTCATCTGTCTTCTACAGAGCTAAATATTTTTTTGTTTTTTAAAACGATTATGTACAAAAATTGGTAGGCGAGGTTAGAATAAAATAGTATTAAAAATCAGCTTAAATTAGTAACGTAATGTATACATAATTTAGTTAGTAACGTAATGTATACATAATTTAGCTAGTAACGTAATGTATACATAATTTAGTTAGTAACGTAATGTATACATAATTTAGTTAGTAACGTAATGTATACACAATTTAGTTAGTAACGTAATGTATACATAATTTAGTTAGTAATTCCCGCCTTGGTATATCAATAAGATTTGATTGAAACTTCATAACCGTTATGGAAGGAAAACTGTATAGAGTAAAACTTTTAGGTACCGCATAAAGGGTATCTTTGTACGCGCTACTAGCTGTTTAGGGACCGACCAATTCATTTTCTGGCGATGGGGCGGTGGGGGTCGGGGGTACACTGAATTTTCTTTCGATCCGGGACATTTCTTTTTCTTATACTTTAAGATCATTTTTTTAATTTCAACTAATATATACAAGATATAATAGTGGTTTTCTTGCAATAAATAAGAACAAATTTTTTTTTTCTTCAAGTTATATTAGTGCCGGAATCTTTTCTCGCAAAAAAAAAAAAAAAAAAAAAAATCTTCCCACCCCTGAACAAGAAATGGTTGGTCCCTTACTAATTTGTACGCGCCTAATCCTTCGTATAAATAAATATGTAAACATCCACATCAATTATTATAGATGTATACTTGGGTCTTTAACAAATTAACTATAAATATGTAAATTAAAAATGTCTCCATTCAACATGGATGCCTTGTGCCAATATGGTGCAATTGAAGAAAACTTGGTTCAATATGCAGGACCAAAGTTAGAAGTGAAAATAGAGCCAAGACACGTTCACATTTTGTCAAAAAAGTTTCAAAAATCAAACTTGACCTATGGTCTTTTGAATGTTGAGCCTCAACTCACAATTGGTTTGAATACGTTAGGTCCTTCAAAATCTACTAAGCGGAAACGAAATTGAAGTAACGCTACATTACGTGAAGGGACGGAACGGACAGTCATGGGAAAGACTATATCCCCCATCCCCAATATAATTTTTTCCAGCGATTGTGTAGAAAATTACTATGGCAACACTAACTGGTTATATACTCTTTTACTCAGTGATTTTTAAAGCGGTACATTTTTGAAATATTTTTATTTTACAGTTCTGCATATCATTGGCGCACGTCCACTATATTTGTAAGGTTAAAAATTAAAATTTACGGGAATACTAATAAATAAATTTCAGATTGGAAAAAAAGTTTTTTTGACGTGTGAAGATATCCTCATGTGATTTCATTAAAAAAAAATTATAATTAAAAAGAAAAAAGTAAACATCGACCCGTCAAAGAAAGTTAAGTCCATATACTTGGGTGGCTATTACATTTTATCTAACACTATATATATATATATATATATATATATATATATATATATATATATATATATATATATATATATTGCTATGTTAGTGGTCAGATGTACGCAAATGCTTGAAGTATCCAAGGCTTATGACCTTGATTCATGATCTTTCCAAATATCACATTAATATCTTCTGTATCTCTTGTGGTATCTAGGCAAGAGGAGAATAAACAAGGGTTGGCCTACTCTGCTGAAAACACACCGTAACTACTTTTAAATAGCATATAGAAGTGCCATTTGGAAAGTTAAGCACGTGAAACTAGAGTAAATAACACGGTAAGCATGTGAAACTAGTCTAAATAGCACGGCAAGCATGTGAACCTAGTCTAAATAACAAGGGAAGCAAGTAAAAATTACTTCCGTTAGCAACGGTTTTTATCTTGTCCAGATCGCGAATCCTACTTTATGATGACATGCATCGTTGAAGGTTATATCGAAGGAAACTTACCAAAACAAAATATGCACATGGAACACATTAATAACAATCAATATAGGAACGGACAAGGTTGGTAC